>JACAXG010000543.1:69716-83164 GCA_018881555.1 Amblyornis subalaris
AACACCATCCTGGGACTGGAAAAGCAAGTCCTGTGGAGGCATGGTACCCCTGAGAGGATTGAGTCTGACAATGGGACTCATTTCAAGAACAGCCTTATAAACACCTGGGCTAGAGAACATGGTATTGAGTGGGTGTACCATATTCCTTACCATGCACCAGCTGCCGGGAAAGTTGAGCAGTGCAACGGACTGCTAAAAACCACCTTGAAGGCACTGGGTGGGGGAACTTTCAGAAACTGRGAGCTGCATTTAGCGAAGGCTACATGGTTGGTGAACACTCGAGGGTCCGCTAACTGAGCTGGCCCTGCCCAATCCGAACACCTCCATGCAGTAGATGGAGATAAGGTTCCGGTGGTGCATATGAGGGGTATGTTGGGAAAGACTGTTTGGGTCAATTCTGCCTCGAGCAGACAAACCCATCCGTGGAGTTGTTTTTGCTCAGGGACCTGGTTGCACCTGGTGGGTGATGCAGAAGGATGGAGAAACCAGATGTATACCTCAAGGGGACCTTACTTTAGGTTGAACTGTCCACGATATTGTACCTCTACCCACATCTATATGTATATGTGTATATAGTTAGGATAATGCATGTAGGTATATAGTTTAAAAGTTTAAGTTTGATGTGGGATATTAGTGTGGGAGGAAAGGGAAACAATTTTCGGGGTGGATAATGTTATGGGTTCAAAAAATGAAAATTTCTTTTCTTTCCCCATGTAGCAGGGAGACTCTGTAGGTGGGGAGGGGCTGGCCGGGAACTGATGGGCGATACTTAAGAACAAAAGGGATCGCTTGCCCAGCCCAGAGGCCAGGACAATTTCCCCAGTTAAAGAAAACAGAGCTGGAAATATTGGCAAGGGGGTTGTTTCCCCAGAGGCTGGAGCTCATCATCGTGAGAGATGAAGGGGGACTTTTCAAGACTTTGGTGAGAGGGGGATGGAGATGGGGCTCGCTGCTTTCTTCTGGGCTTGGCGTTCGGGGAGGACGGTTGTGTCTGCAGCAAGTTCTGGTTTTGCTCCAGGAACACCGCTACACTGCGACATCTCTGCCCACTCGCTCCAGAGCACGGATACACTATGACGTGTCCGCAGGGGTCCCGCCGCGGCACAGGGTACAGAGTTATGCTGTAACCGGTCACCGCCTGGAGCTGCTTGCGTCTGCCATCTCTGCCACCAGCCTGGGTTTCTGCTCCACGTGGGTCGGCGCCAGGGTCTACTTGTCTCTGCTGTTCCTGCCTTCTGCTGGCCCCTCGATGGGTGATACCGAGGTCCATCGCTCCCCAGTCTGCCTGCCTGCGCTGCTTGCTGCCCGCTGCCGAGGTTGGTGCTGAGCTGGGCTGCTGCCCCGTAGGTTCGCACCAGGAGCGATCTCCCCTCTCCCTGTCCCGCTCGCCGGAGCCGCCCATTGCCATGTGAGAGGTCTCCGCGCTTGCGCCACAGCTCCCCCTGCAGCCGCGGGGGAGTCACTGCAGCCTCTCTGCCCCAACGGAGAATCTCCCAACAACAGATAAAGGACTGATACTGGGTTTGTCTGTTCTCTTATTGTAGACATTCATCTGTCTTGTCATATATATTTTGATATATAATCCTAGTAAAGAACTGTTATTCTTTTTACCACATCTTTGCCTGAGAGCCCTGTAATTTCAAAGGTCTAGTAATTCGGAGAAGGGAGGAGGGTCATCCTCTATCCAAGGAAGGTTTCCCACCTTCCTTGATAGACACCTGTCCTTCAAATCGGGACAAATGGGTTGCTGCATCAAGCAGAGAACTAAGGGCAGGATTAGAAAGTAACTGGTTAAACAAAATATTTAAAGGATTTGGATTTTCTCTCACTGGTTGGCCTCACTTTTGCAAAAAATAATTATAGTAATAATTGTGATTATGATACTTTCCTTAAGAACTTATATGATATTAGTAAAAAAAAACCCAACGAAGTGAGGCTTATGAAGGTCTGAAAAGAAGACAAGCGTCCCAAGCCTCAAACGGGCGGATGTTACCAGATGATAAATTGTSTACACCTGATGAGCTCACACAATGCTTGTTCTACCAAAACCACTGGCCTGTGGAACTGCACAATGCCCATTGTGTAAGGAGAACTGGAAGTTCACCAGCCCCAGTGCCCTGCCAACTCAGCCAGGTCGACTGGAACATTGAGGGTCTAGGACCACCAGGGACCACCAGGGAGACCCCCAGGACAGAAGAACACATGCATAAAGGGGAGGTAAAATATGTTAATGATTTCAGGGAAATGATTATCATATGTATGTTTATTGTAGGACAATCAATGAATATGTATGTAAAATACAGTATTTAAACAGAAACTTTCCTGTACTCAGCATGCACGGATTTGGGAGGAGCTATTCCCCTGTGCATCCAGCTGAATAAAGAATGTCTGCTTCTTAATGCTACATTGGTGTTAAGGAGTTTTTTGATTTTACCCAATTTTTGATAACAATGTCTCCAGGGGAGACAGCTTTATTTTGAAAAATATTTCTTGAGTGAAATATTATTTCATAGTTTGTGTTAATTTATATTTGGACTGAAACTATACACTCAGTCTTCCTACTCTTGCTGTACTGCCTCTCTCCCTCTGAGGTTTTTCTCTTTTTATTTATCCTTTCTCTGTACATATTCTGGTGTATTCTCCTTTCTGCTCTCCCACCCTCCACAGAAAAGGAAAGCACTGTGCAAAGCCCTCCATGTTTGTCCTCTTCCTCTTTTCACTCCAGATGAATTCTTTGATAAGTAACATCAGGCACATGTAAATTCAGACAACTATCTCCTAAAAAAGGATGAAATGTGATCAATTAATTGACATTTGTTTTGTTTTCAAGTCAGCTGATCCTAGTTTTTTTTTTTCCACAGACCTTTTCTCAGTTCCTCTAATGTGGCCTAGAAAATTTCTCTTTACATTTTTTTTTATGCCATTCTCTACCTGTCATGGTTTAACTCCAGCCAGTAACTAAGTACCACGCATCCACTCGCTCACTCCCCTGCCCCTGCTGGGATGGGAAGGAGAATTGGAAAAAGGGAAAATCCATGGGTTGAGATAAATACAGCTTAAGAATTGAAATAAAGTTTAAAAGAAAAAAAAGGAAAAAAGAAAAAAAGAAAGAGTAATTAAACCCAAGAAAAACAACTGCACAATTGCTCACCATGTATTGACTGAAGCCCAGCCCATCGTTGAGCAGTGATCTGCCCCCTTCTGGCTAACTCCCCTAGTTTATATACTGAGCATGATGTTCTATGGTGTGGAATATCCCTTTGGCTAGTTTGGGTCAGCTCTCCTGGCTGTGCTCCCTCCCAGCTTCTTGTGAACCTGCTCACTGGCAGAGCATGAGACACTGCAAAGTCCATGTGTTGGTTTTGCAGGGCTTGGTTTTGGTAGTGGGGGGGGCACAGAGGTGGCTTCTGTGAGAAGCTGCTAGAAGCTTCCACCATGTCCAGCAGAGCCAACCCCTGATGGCTCTGACAATGGACGTGCTGCTGGCCAAGGCTGGGCCAATTAGAGATGATGGTGATGCCTCTGTGATAACATATTTAAGAAGAAACCAAAACAAAGTTTAGGGGTAGTTGTAATTTTCCAGATAGAGAGGAGTAGGAGTGAGAATATGTGAGAGAAACAACAATGGAGGCACCAAGGTCAGTGAAGAAGGAGGGGGAGGAGGTGCTCCAGGCACCAGAGCCAAGATGTCCCTGCAGCCCGTGGTGAGGACCATGGTGAGGCAGGCTGTCCCCCTGCAGCCTGTGGGGGTTCATGGGGGATGCAGAGATCCACTTGCAGTCCGTGGGGGAGGTGCCCATGCCGGAGTGGGTGGATACCAGGACACTGTGATCCAGAGGAAGTCCCATGGCGAGAGAGGCCTTGCTTCCAGGATGGAGCAGGCTGTCCTTGGAGGACTTCACCCCGTGGCAGAGTGACCCATGCCGCAGCAGTTTTGGGAGGACTGTCTGCCTGTGGGATGGACTCATGGTACAGCAGTTTTGAGAGTACTGCTGCTTGTGAGAGTGGACCCACGCTGGGGAAGTTCACAGAGAACTGTCTCCTGTGGGAGGGACCCCACGGTGCAGCAGGGAAACAACAACTCTCCCTGAGCAGTGGAAAGAAGATCCTGGGTGATGAACTGGCCAAAACTCCCACCCCGTCTCCCTGTGCCGTCGGTGGGAAGGAGGGAGGGGTTGGGGGGAGAAACAGGTGTTTTTAAGGGCTTATTTTACTTCTCATTCTCCTACTCCGATCTTGTTAGTAATAAATTCACTTTGTATCATTAAGCTGAGCCTGTTTTGCCCTTGAAGTGTTTTCTCCTGGTCCTTATCTCAACTCATTAACCCTTTGTTAAATTTTCTCTCCTCTGTCCAGTTGCAGAGCAGAGGAGAGTTGAGTGAGTGAGTGGGCTTTTCATGGGTGCCTGGCGTTTGGCCAGTGTTAAACCACGACAGTCTTTGATTCAGGGTGAGCACTGCTGAGCAACAGCCAAAACATCCGTGTGTTATCAACATTATTCTCATACTGAATCCAAAACCCAGCATTGTACCAGCTACTAAGAAGAAAATGAACCCTGTCCCAGCTGAAACCAGGACACAAACACAAGATAATTTTTTGGAATCTCTGATGGGGGTGACATCAGACTCGTGACCACTCACTAGTGGGGTTCTGCAGAGATTCATCTTAGGTCCTGTGCTCTTCAACATCTTCATAAATTACTTGGATGCAGGACTGGAAGGAATACGAAGTAAGTTTGCTGGTGATGCTAAATTGGGAGGAGCTGTTGACTCCCTCAAGGGCAGAGGCCCTGCAGAGACCTTGACAAATTAGAGGGCTGGGCAATCACCAACCATATGAAGTTTAACAAGGGCAAGTGCCAGATTCTTCACCTGGGACGAGGCAACCCTGGTTTTATGTATAGACTAGGAAATGAGAGACTGGAGAGCAGCACTGCAGAAAGGGACCTGGGAGTCCTGGTGAATGGCAAGTTAAATATGAGTCAACAGTGTGTCCTGGCAGCCAGGAGAGCCAACCATGTCCTGGGGTGCATCAGGCACAACGTCTTCAGCCGGTCAAGGGAGGGGATTGTCCCGCTCTGCTCTGCACTGGTGAGGCCTCACCTCAAGTCCTGGGGGCAGTTTTGGGCACCACAATATAAGAAAGACATTAAGCTATTAGAGAGCATCCAAAGGAGGGCAACGAGGATGGTGAAGGGCCTTGGGAGGAAGCTGTATGAGGAGCGGCTGAGGTTGCTTGGTCTGTTCAGCCTGGACAAGAGGAGACTGAGGGGGGCCTCATTGCGGTCTTCAACATCCTCACAAGGGGAAGTGGAGGGGCAGGTATAGATCTCTCCTCTGTGGTGACCGGTGACAGGACCCAAGGGAATGGCCTGAAGTTGTGTCAGGGGAGCTTTAGGTTGGATATTAGAAAAAGGTTCTTCACCCAGAGGATGCTTGGGCACTGGAACAGGCTTCCCAGGGCAGTGTTCACAGAACCAAGCCTGACAGAGTTCAAGAAGGCTTTGGACAATACTCTCAGGCACATGGTGTGACTCTTGGGGTGTCCCGTGCAAGGCCAGGAGCTGGACTTCGATGATCCTTGTTGGTCCCTTCCAACTCAGGATATTCTATGATTCTGAGATGCTTCATAGCTTAATTACCTGCATCTCATAACTTATCCTACACCTCCCAAGCTACTCCCATTGTTAGGGGCAGATGAAAATCCCTACAAAAGTAGCTCACAAATATTTCTATATTTAAGTATCCTATATTTAACAATGATGCCCAGCTTTTACAAGATTAGAAGCGAGTACTTCAGACAGCTAGCATATCTCCCTGGTCCTTTCCAAAAAAGAAAATTTTTAATATTCTAGTCCTGAAGGTACAGCTAGATTTGCCTGAAGGCCCTTATGATGGAATAAAGAGGGAAGAACAGGAAAACTTCATGTGCTGGTTTGAACGTGAACCAGCAGGGGAAATTAACCCCACACAAATACCTCAAGAGAGATTTAGGTCAGAGTTACAATTTTAATAGAAAGATTATAATAAATGCAGCAATACAGAAACACCAGTTTAAACCGACAGAGGCACAGTACAACCTGGCAGTGGTTGCAGTCCTGTTGAAGGTCTGGAACTGGGTGTCCAGTGGACTGGGTGTCCAGTGGTGAAGGTCTGGTCATCCGGGTGTCCAGTGGTGTGGAAAGCAGTAGTCCTGTAGAAAGGCCTGGTCCACTGAGTATCCAGTGGTGATCTCTCTCCATCCCCGAGCCTGTTTTATGTGGTGTTTCTTGGCTGGTACCTCCCGCAGGGGCGGGGATTTCCACAATGGAAGGGGATGTTTCTGATGTTCTATTCGTCGGGGCTTATCCAGTTCGGTAATGAGCCATTAGCAGAGATAATCCACTCAGGATGGGTGGTACTTGCTGCTGTTGCCCGGGCAAGTTATCACAGTTGAGATAAGAAGTACTACCCCACCTCACATGATCTGCCTCTCCTCAGGGACCAGGTGTACAACCAGCTAACTGTGAACGACCCACCTTATCAAGGAATTATGTGGGTGGTGATAGAATACATCCTTTTTGGTTAACCAAGGACACTTCACTAGCAGAATAACGGGGGGGTGGGGGGGGGGAAGCATAATCTCTCTGAGGTTTCTCAGGAATCTGGAAATTTGGATTTAACCTCTGGCTAAAAACTATGATGCGATACAAACAAAAATCAATTATTCAAACTTTATCAAATGTTTTCTGAGGATTTATCAGATATGTTTTTGCTATACTATTACAGTGTTCAGTGTAATCACCTATCATGACCCAATTAACAGACCAAAGCACTGCAAACCACTCATGCAAACTGTCAATCCCCAAAAAGGGTAATCAGTAAGAATCATAGTTGCTAACTGCTCAGACTACATGCAAAGAAACACACACTTTTGTCTGCCAAGCTTTAACTTTCTTTAATAGTATTATCATTGTAATAACTCTATTTATCTTTCAATTTTAGATCTAATTTTTCCTACAATAACTAAACTTACTACTCAGTTACATTTCTGTAACATAGCTCCACTTTAAGATCAGTCTTCCTCTCAAAGATTTTTTTCTAGTTTCTTTTCCTGCTGTTCCCATTGAAGGACATTTTTGCTATTGTTTTCATATATATTCCTCTTTAAAATCGAGTTTAACAATTCATTTTACTCAGACCAAAGTCCCAAGCATCCACAATTTCAGAATTTGATCGTATTTTACATTTTCTGTTTCAGATTCTTTGGTAGCATTGAAAGAACTGGAAACAATAGTGATATTATCCATTAACAGCTCTTTGCTTAGGTATCGCTTTTCCTGCCCTTGCCTGGATTCAGCTGGGCTCGCGACCTCCTGGGTTCTCAGTGTACAGAAGCAGTTTGACAACTCTCTCACAACAGGCAGCTTCTTTAAGGTAGCAGCGAGGGCAAGAGGACGAAAGAATTGGACTTCTGTAACTTTATTCCAAGTTTATTTGTCTCTGCCGACGAGGCAGGGCGAACAAAGCTTGAAGGGGAGTTAACAGAAARGACCCCTACCCGCTCTCTCTCTGCTGCTTTAAGGGGTAGGGATAACAGAGTGTAACCAATGAACTTAGAGATACATGAGAGAAAACCAATGAAGCATCTTCAGAGGAAGAACAAATTCAAACTGACTAATGACAATACAGTTAGAGAGAATTTCAAACCAAGCCAACCTGTTACAAAGCTTAAGACTCTGTGACGGAGGAGAAAGCATAAAGTAAATGCATGTAGCTATGCTGCTGATTCCTCCTTTGCTCCGCCTTCAGGGACAGAGTCCTGCAAGGGAAAGTTCACCCATTCTGAGCCCCCTTCACAGGGCCCAGACTGCACCATAGCTACACTTAGGAAGTATTGCCTGCAGTATTGACCTTCATACTACAAAGACCCATTTGATCCACAAAATTTAACATTACTTTGTCTTTGATCTTAAGGTGGGTGGGTTTTTTGGTTTGTTTTTTTTTTTTAACTGTGACTTAACAAATGAAAATATACTTTGAAACCCACTTCAATTTTTTTCAGACCATAGTTTTGTGCTCTGGATAGATTTTACATCTTTTCAAGAGTAAATTCTACAACCTGATATGACCTAATTTTATCTGAAATTAACCTGTTTTTATCAGCTTACATTTCTACAGGTAGTGTGGATTTTGGAAATCTTTTTTTATGCAGCTTATGGCCCTCCTGCTCTTTTCTTGTAATTCTTCTTAAAGATTGTTTGCCCACAAAAAAACCCCAAAATTATTTATGCTGCAATCACTGAAACACTCAGAACCTTCCTCTATCTTCATACAGTAACATCTACATTTTGATCAGTTTAAGTGTTCCTCACTCACTCCTCCATTCTTCCGAGAAGAAACAATATGCCTAGTAGAGCACTTTTAGAAAGAGTTTTAAGAGTTTGGCTGTTACTTGTTTTGCAATACTTTCTAGTAGCGCAAATCAGCAATTAAGTGACACTGCAATAAGCATGCTCAGCAAGAGAGACCATCACCCAAGAAAACTGACCAAGTGTGTCAGTCTATTTTAGTATATTTTAAAATAAGTCATTAGTATCCCAAAATTTAAGGTTTGACTCAGTATCCCAGTTTATGCACTTGTACTTGATTCCAAATTTGCTTTGGCATTTGTGTTGGTTTTGCAGGGCCCGGTTTTTGGTAGTGGGGGGGGCCACAGAGGTGGCTTCTATGAGAAGCTGCTAGAAGCTTCCACCATGTCCAGCAGAGCTAATCCTTGATGGCTCTGATGATGGACATGCCACTGTCCAAGGCTGGGCCAAATAGAGATGATGGTAATGCCTCTGTGATAACATGTGTAAGAAGAAATCATAACAAAGTTTGGGCATGCAGTTGTAAATTTCCAGCTAGAGAAGAGTGGGAGTGAGAATATGTGAGAGAAACAACGACGGAGGCACCAAGGTCAGTGCAGAAGGAGGGGGAGGAGGTGCTCCAGGCGCCGGAGCCGAGATATCCCTGCAGCCTGTGGTGAGGGCCATGGTGAAGCAGGTTGTCCCCTTGCAGCCTGTGGAGGTCCACGGGGGATGCAGAAATCCACTCGCAGCCTGGTGGGGAGGTGCCCACACTGGAGTGGGTGGATACCAGGACACTGTGATCCAGAGGAAGTCCCATGGCGAGAGAGGCCTTGCTTCCAGGATGGAGCAGGCTGTCCTTGGAGGACTGCATCCTGTGGCAGCGTGACCCATGCCACAGCAGTTTTGGGAGGGCTGCTGCTTGTGAGATTGGACCCACACTGGGGAAGTTCACAGAGAACTGTCTCCTGTGGGAGGGACCCCATGGTGCAGCAGGGAAACAACAACTCTCCCTGAGCAGTGGAAAGAAGATCCTGGGTGATAAACTGGCCAAAACTCCCACCCCGTCTCCCTGTGCCGTCGGTAGGAAGGAGGGAGGGGTTGGGGGGAGAAACGGGTGTTTTTAAGGGCTTATTTTACTTCTCATTCTCCTACTCCGATCTTGTTAGTAATAAATTCACTTTGTATCATTAAGCTGAGCCTGTTTTGCCCTTGAAGTGTTTTCTCCTGGTCCTTATCTCAACTCATTAACCCTTTGTTAAATTTTCTCTCCTCTGTCCAGTTGCAGAGCAGAGGAGAGTTGAGTGAGTGAGTGGGCTTTTCATGGGTGCCTGACATTTTGGCCAGTGTCAAACCATGACAGTTTTAAAGGTCTGTCAAACAAAAGATTAGGTGAGCAGCTTTGGTGCTCTGCATGATCCACAGCAGAACACTACCCATGGTGTAGAGGTGGGTTTCCTGAACTGGGGAAGCCTCAGGGGAGCAGAGAGACCCGCCAGGAGTACGCCGATTGTGCGAGAGCAGCTTATGAGACCTGGGCGGGACCAGGAGCAACTGTGGACAAGCACCCACACCTATAAAAGAAACACCTAGGGAGCGCTAGTGACCAGGAGCAATGCAAAAAGAGCATAGTGCATCCGCAAGGGTGTTGCACGGCAGTTTAACAGGGTGTGGTGTGTCGGCAGGGGTATGGTGCAGCAGTTTGCATGGAAGGGAGCAATGGTATCTACCTGGCAGAAGGTCATGTCCCCTCTAAACTCTGCACTGATGCAGATTCCCAGACAGAGCTCTGATGGGAACATGCTGCAACCCAGGTGCCAGGCTTCAGGGTGTGCCCTACTCTTTATGCCAGCACTGGATGGCTGCAATGAGTAAACCTGTGAGATGTGCTCAGGTAAAGGAACTCCTCAGCTTAGTGGCAGAGCTCTGAGAGGAGGTGAGTACATTGAGGAGAATCAGGGAATCTGAGAGTGGGATCAACTACTGGAACTGCACCCTACCTTCCCTGGTACAGGCCTGTCAGGCAGATAGGACAAATAATACAGATGATTTCCTATCCTCTCTCCATCTGGCAGAATGTGGTGACTTAAGGGATAGGGGGGAATGGTGACAAGTTCCTACCAGACTCAGCAGGTGCATCTTCTCTGACTACCTCACCTTTCCAGGGTCTGCAAGTGGAACTGAACAATGATGGATGATGGTCCATCTAGGTTGGGGGTGTCACCAAGTTTAAGTTGGTAAAGAACACTTCCATTAAGTAGAAAAGATGGCTTATTGTCATAGGAGACTGTCTTCCGTGGGGAACAGAAGGCCCAATATGCCAACCTGACCTATTTCTTAAGTAAGTCTTCTGCCTCCCTGGGGCGTGGGTTAAACATATGATGAGAAAACTTCCTATGCTGGTACAGCCCTTGGATAATTATCCATTATCTTTTTTTCATGTAGGAGGCACGGAAGTTGTAGTAAGAAGTCTAAGGGTAATCAAGAGAGACTTCAAGGCCTTGGGACAACTGGTTAAGGGATCAGGAGCACCAAGTAGGTTTTTCCTCTATCCTTCCAGTTTCAGGATGTCCTGGTTTGAAAGACAGGTGTCTGTCAAGGAAGGCAGGAACCTTCCTGGGATAGAAAGGATGACTCCCCTCCCTCCAAATTATTATACCCTTGAAATACAGGGCTTTCAGGCAAAGATGTGGAAAAAAGAATAACAGTTCTTTACTAGGATTATATATGTATCTATAACAAGACAGACAAACGGCAACAATAAGAGAACAGACAAACCCAGTAACAGTCTTTTCTCACTCGTTGGGCAATTTTCTGTTGAGGCAGAGAGGCTCCGGTGACCCCTGCGGCTGCAGGGGGCACTGTGGTGCAAGCGAGGCGACCTCTCCATGTGGCAGGGGCATCTCGGGTGAGAGGGAGAGGGGAGATTGCTCCCTTTGCAAACTCACGGGACAGCAGTCTGTCTCAGCACCGACCTCGGCAGTGGGCAGCAAGCAGAGCAGGCAGGCAGGTCCAACTGGGGAGCAATGGACCTCGGTATCACCCACCAAGCGGCCAGCAGAAGGTAGGAACAGCAGAGATGAGCAGATCCCGGCGGTGACCCACGTGCAGCAGAAATCTGGGCTGGCGACAGAGACAGCAGGGGCAAGCAGCCCTGGGCAGCACTAGTTACAGCATAGCACTGTACCCTGTGCCGTGGCAGGACCCCCGTGGAGAGGTCACAGTGTAGCAGTGTTCTCGGAATAAACCGGCACTCGCTGCACACACAACCGTCCTCACCAAACGCCGAGCCGAGAAGAGACCGAGCCCAGCCTCCGCCCCCTCCAGCCGAGTCTCGAAATCTTTCCCCTCTCGCGATGTCAGGTTTCAGCTCCTGGGAATAACCCCCTGGCCAAAACTTCCAGCTCTTGTTTCTCTAACTAGGTGATTATTGTGGCATGTGGGAGTGCGGGCAACCTTCTTTGTCTCTTAACTATCACCTATTAGTTCCCAGGTAACCCCTCCCTGCCCCCACAGGTCTCCCTGCTAGATGGGAGAAAAATTCATTGACAACTTCAAACCCACAACACAGGAAATGATGATAGAAGAAACAGAATAACCCAGCTGATCAATACCTGGATCTGTGACTGGTGTCGTCATCAGAATGTTGGGATTTTTGGTTATGGGTTGGTCTACAAATATGTTGTGAGGTTATGCAAGGAGAAAATTAAAAAGGCAAAAGCCCAACTAACCAAACTTAATCTGGCTACTGCCACAAAAGACAATAAAAAAATGTTTCTATAAATACATTAACAACAAAAGCAGGGATAAGGAGAATCTCCATACTTTATTGGATGCAGGAGGAAACATAGTGACAAATGATGAAGAAAAGGCAGAGGTACTTAATGCCTTCTTTGCTGCAGTCTTTAATAGTAGGACCAATTGTTCTCTGGGTAGCCAGTCCACTGAGTTGGAAGACAAAGATGAGAAGCAGAATGAAGCCCCCATAATCCAAAGGGAAATAGTGACCTGCTACACCACTTAGACATGCAAAAGTCTATGGGGCTGGCGGAAGAGCTCATCAAGGCACTTCCAAACATTTATGGGCAGCCCTGACTAACCAGGAAGGTCCCAGCTGACTATCAAAGGACCAGCAAATATGCTCCATCTACAAGAAGGACAGGAAGGAGTATCCAGGGAACTACAGGCCTGTCAGTCTGACCTCAGTGCCGTGGAAGGTTATAGAGCAAATCATCTTGAGTGCCATTACACATCATGTACAGGGTAACCAGGGGATCAGGCCCATTCAGCAGAGGTTTATGAAAGGCAGGTCCTGCTTGACTAACCTGATCTCCTTCTATGGCAAGGTGAACTGCTTGGTGGATGAGGGAAAGGTTGTGGATGTAGTTTACCCGGACTTCAATAAAGCCTTTGACACCATTTCCCACAGCATTCTCCTGGAGAAACTGGCTGCTCGTGGCTTGGAAAGGTGCACTCTTCGCTGGGTAAAAAACTGGCTGGCTAGCCAGGCCCAGGGAGTGGTGGTGAATGGAGTTACATCCAGTTGGCAGCCGGTCACTAGTGGTGTTCCCAAGGGCTCAGTATTGGGCCAGTTCTATTTAATATCCTTATCGATGATCTGGACCAGGGGATTGAATGCACCCTCAGTAAATTTGCAGATGACACCAAGTTGGGCAGAAGTGTGTTGATCTGCTGGAGGGTAGGAGGGCAATATAGAGGAATCTGGACATACTGGATTGGTGGGCAAAGGACATTTGTGTGAGGTTCAGTAAGGTGAAGTGCTGGGTCCTGCACTTTGGCCACAACAACCCCATGCAGCACTGTGGTGTCTCACCCTTAGAGGGAAGGGAGCACCCAAGATTTGTAAATGCTCATGGTCAAAAGGAATGACAAAAGTCAGAGGCTCCATAAAGAATCACAAAATTTTATTAGTAAATTACACACTTGGCATGGAAATTGGTATGTTAGTTCCTGACATATATAAGCACACGGCGGGGGGTTTTGGATAAAGGAATAGGGTGAAAGGGAAGAGAGAGAGAAATAGAGAGATGAATTAAATAGGGAGAGAGAAAGAAAAAGAAAAAGAAAAAAAAAGAAAGAGAAAGAGAAAAAGAAAGAA
>JACAXG010000544.1:0-78060 GCA_018881555.1 Amblyornis subalaris
GTGGTGAGGACCATGGTGAGGCAGTTGTCCCCCTGCAGCCCACGGGGGCCCACGGGGGATGCAGAGATCCACTCACAGCCCGTGGGGGAGGTGCCCACGCCGGAGCACGGGGATGCCTAGAGGAGGCTGTGATCCAGTGGGAGTTCCATGGAGAGAGAGGCCTTGCTTCCAGGCTGGAGCAGCCTGTCCTTGGAGGACTGCACCCCGTGGCAGAGTGACCCACGCCACAGCAGTTTTGGGAGGACCACCTGCCTGTGGGATGGACTCACATTGCAGCAGTTTTGGGAGGGCTGCTGCTTATGAGAGTGGACCCACGCTGGAGGAGTTCACAGAGAACTGTCTCCCATGGGAGGGACCCCACGGTGCAGCAGGGAAACTACTCCTCTCCCTGAGGAGAGGAAGAAACATCTTGGGTGAGGAACTGACCAAAACCCCCACCCCGCCTCCCTGCAGTGTGGGTGGGAAGGAGGGAGGGGTTGGGGGGAGAAAAGAGTATTTTTAAAGGCTTATTTTACTTCTTACTCTCCTGCTCTGATTTTGGTAGTAATAAATCCACTTTATATCATTATGTTGAGCCTGTTTCGCCCTAGGAGTGTTTTCTCCCGGTCCTTGTCTCAACTCATGAACCTTTCATTAAATTTTTCTCTCCTCTGTCCACCTGCGAAGCAGGGGAGGGTAAGTGACTGGGTTTTTTGTGGGTTGCTGGCATTTGGCCAGTGTCAAACCATGACAATTACAAAGGAAATGAAGAAAATCAAAACCGTATTGACCATGTATAATAAAAAGACAATATTGCATAGATTGATTACAGTTTTATATGGTCATTTTTCTGATCATATAAAGAGTATTTTACTTCAAATGATAATGCACAACCTTTAATTCAGTTTCTTCTGTCTTTTGAACAAGTATATCCTTACCCCCATATGACCAATCTCTGTGTAGTAAGTATCTTCTACTGATTCCCAAACTCATCTTAGGAGAAAAGTGATGTAATTTTTGGAACTAATTGAGCTGATGTTTTGGCTAGCAGGTCAGAAACGGTAAGCAGATCCTCCCTGTCCTAGCCACGCCCCTTCTGGCTACTGCAAAAATTAACCCTCTCCTGGCTGGAACCAGGACACCTTCCTATGAAGGATTTTGTCAGTGTTGGAATTAACATTTTAAGAAGAAATAAAATTAATCTCATAATTAAGCATCATGTCCATTTTCCATTACAAATTTAATTCAAACTCAAGAAAATCAAAGAGACCAAGAACTTAATATTATGTGGGAACAGTTTGATGAAGCTTCTTTATTCTTAACAATATTTAGTAGCATTAGAAAATCAAATTCTAACACATTATAAATATTTTCAAATATTTATTGTCATGTCTTTGTTCATGTTGATGTGATGCGGAGAAAATTGGCAGAATTGCAAAATAAGCATTTTAAAAAAAAAAACAACCCTGTTTAGGTTTTTTATGTTTCAATGAATAATCCTATAAAAGATTGCATAGACACAGAAAAAACAGACATGAGAACAAAAAATGTTAAAGAAGTAGGAACTTTGATATTCAGTAGTTAAGTTCAGACTACCTTGTTCTTTATCAGAAGATTTTTCTAAGTCCTCTGACATCCATATTTCAGTGGTGATGTGAAATGCACTATGTTTCCTGGATGGGAGGTGTTCAGTCAATGATCAAAATTTGAGGACACTTGATATGACATCTAACATCTCGAGCTGCAGCCTACTAAATAGACTGGAAGAAAAGCTTTTATATTTTTCACACCTTTTATTCCCACACTAAGGGGTCAGAAAATGCTTCTGAGCCTTAACAATGTGACAGTGTTTTTTCAGAATCAATCCCAGCTACTGTGTAACAGCCACATCTCCTTTGGGGAATCAATATCTTAAGAGTTACTCAGAGCAAAAGTTAGGTCTATATTACAGGTCAAGCCACGTTGACAGGTTGACAAGGCAGAGAATGTCATTTATCCTTTATGGCAGAACCAGGAACAGAGCTCTGTTCTGATCAATCCACTAACAGGATAAGAAAGTGTCTGAAAGAGACATGCTGTGTCCATTGAACTTAAACAGCACCAATCTGCTGTTCATTTAAACCTTGCCTTTGGCAATTTTCTGGAAATGTCTATTGAGCACTTTAGATAGTTCTTATACTTCTTTCTCTAAGGCTTTGTCTAGAATTGGTCCTTGGAGAAAAGTTTATATGTTCCACCACTTAAAATGAAGATCCGAATTTTACATCAAAACACTGTCCAAAGCTTTGATCAAAAAGCAACCGATGCACATCATTTTGCTATATTATTATAATTTTCAAACAGTACACATTCATTTCAATAACTACTCAAAAGTGTGTGTGTCCCTCTGTATGAATCTACCCATATTCAAATGTGAATTTTCCAGGAAAGGTCAATATTATTTAATTGGATTTGATAGTATCAATTAATCATTAGGATCTAACATAAGTTAGATTTCTCTTTTTCATTATTTTATTCCCGTTCCTTCTTACACATTTATAAAACCTTTGGCAGCATTTGCAATACAATGAAATTAGACTTAATTTTTCTGATTTCACAGGTGATGGCTAGACAAAAGAAAGTACCCACGTTTTAACTTGACGTGGTGTTACATGTTTAAAATTATTCCATTATTTTAGGTCATCAACTCCAGGTCTCTAAGTTCAATATTTCAAATATTCTGAGACAGCTAAAAAAAGCATGTGTGTCTGCGTGTGTGTGCACACAGGTTTGAGAAGAAAAGAGTGCAAGAGAAAACTATCCTACTTCTCAGACATTTCTTTGAGTAGACATTCCTTTTTTATAACCTTAGGATAGTGTGCAAGTTACAAAGAAATGGCTGGGATAGGAGGATGTGGGTGTGCCTTCATGACTCACCCACAGCAAACTGTCTGGAGGACGTTTGCTAAAAACACATCTTGTTAGAGAGGAAGAAAAGAAAAGCATCAGCCTAAAATGAATGATGATCATCAGCTGGACTCAACAATAACTGGAAAATACCAAAAAGACTTTTGAAGAAAAGGAGGAATCAGTCTGGTCAGAAATAGGAAAGAAACAAGAACATTTCTAGCATGGAGATAGAGACCTTGGAAAGCATGCATTTCGAAGCTCTGCCCCTGCTGTCAGTGTCCCCAGGACATCTGATCACTGCCTAGGCTTGGTTAAACAGCCTACCCAGGGGTCACTGAGAGCAGCCTGGTCCCACTTAGCAGAGTGACAGGACCCAAGTGTTTCATTGTGCAAAAAGTAATGTTATGATTTGCGTGTTTCATTACTGATACTAATCCAGAATGTATGGTTCACCAACTGTCGGTTAAATAGCCTGTCATTAATAAATTCATGAATCACTTTGGTCAGGAGTTTGCCTTAAAGCATTCAGATTGAGTATTTTCTCCTTGAAATATGAGAAAATTTTGACATTTTGCTTATCAAGTAATATGGAAAGTAATGTAATTTAATATAGATTGAGAAATGAGATACAAGAGTAGTTCAACTTAAGTCAAAGCTAAGTATGAAAATTAACACTGATTAGCTGAAGTCCTAAATCTTGATGGCAGGAAGGAATCATTAGGGGAGGAGAGGGACTGAAAAAATCCCATGAGAGACCATAATGGGCTGCTTGAGTCTTACCTGCTAAACAAGTTCTATTACTTTAGGTCTGGCATATCAAACTCTAAGTCTAACAGTTGTCTGGTCACAAAATTTTCACAAAAACACTAAGATGAAGAAAAGATGAGGTTTACTTCAATATCTATGTGATATATATTCTGTATCTCAGCAAAGAGACTGCTCTGTAATGGACTACCCAGGGAAGTGGAGTCACCATCCCTGGAGGCGTTCAGAGAATGATTGGATGTGGCACTTAGGGCTATGTGACAAGGCGGAGGTGAATGAAAGGTTGGACTCAACGATCTTGGGAGGCTTTTTCCAACCTGAATGATTCTGTGAATCTGTTATATCGGGAAGGACACATAGCAAAAAATCCTAGGGCTGAACTTTTTCTAACTTCAATTCTGCTGTGGAATAAAGATATTCACAAGACTATCCTACCCAACACCTGTGCATGATAACACATTTCCAGCAGTACGGATTCAGAAACTGGTGTCCTCTATAGGCTTGCTTTCCCAATGTCTTCACAGGCATTGTTCTTCCACCTTCCCGTAAAGTAATTATTTGATGGGATCTACACTAATGCCATTTTTAGAGTTAATGCTTTAATGCCTTGTTAATGCATGTAAAAAATACAGTAAAATCATACAAAGGAGAAAGCAGCATATATAAGAATATTGATTTATCGATTTAACCATCAAGTGGATTTATTCCTATTGACTATAAAAACAGCCTTAGTGTTCATCTGCCGTTAGTCATACTAATTATTTTTGAGTTCTATTTTGAGAATGCAGGCTGTTTTAACCCTGAATTTTTTATCAGTTGTTTCCATCAATCCTTATGTGAAAGGCAAGTGTGGGATCAGTAAAAATATTACTGGTAATAATGATGGGGAAAAAAACAAAACAAAAGAGAAAACTTTCCTAAGTATCAAAAATATCCATTTAGAATTTGGACAGCAGCTTGTGTTTGTGCTATTGCAGCTATTACATTCATTCTGAGACTTAGTATAGTTTCACTCATCTTCCTTTGAGTTTTTGTGCTACTGGATGAAAGTGCAGTTTTACAAAGATTATACTTGTTGATGTGTGAAAACAGAATATTCCCGGGAAAAGATAGAATTATTTTTCTTCTATGTATACAAGGATAAATACATATATATGTATATCTAGCGTGCATTGAAACAGGGTCATGATTTGAGCAAGAACCTGCTCTGAACTTTAAACTCCTGTTCCTCCTGACTTAAAACATTAAATGAGTTAAATATTTCTTGATACTCATCTGGTATTTTGCCTGTATTTAACTAGGGGTATGTACAGAATTTATTACTCTTCATTAAAAATATTCAGTTTTCTTTATTCTTGAAAATAGTGGTTTTTTACATTTTATTGCTGAGCTAACTACTAAGATATCATTAGCTTTGGATGGGTCACTGCAGTTTTTTTCTTGATTTCTCCATTACACAAGCACATTATCATATGAAAGGATGAACACAATAAAGCTCCAGTGCCAATATTATTCTTGTTGTTATTTCTTACATATGCATATCAACTCCAACAAATTTTATGGATCCGTTTATGAAGTAAAATTAAAATGCTGTGTTTGACAAAAAATTATTTCATATAATTTGGTTGACTGAAATTCTACTATTCAAATCATACTGAGGAACAGTTTCACCATTAACACTATGTGAAGAAAAAGCTAATTTCTTTAGAAAACTTAGTTATTGTCTCATATCTTAGTAAATGGAACTGTTTTGAAGGTGAACTAAGGAAACTACTGTTTTCTTATCCCTCTCTCTTTCTTTCTTTTTCTCCCTGATTTTTATGAGTAAAACAGTATAGCTGGGGGAGTTTTTTTAGGGGAAAACCAATGTAAATTGCATGTCTTTTCTGCTGGGAGGTTACTTCAATAACCTAAACCAAATACCTCCTAGTTTATAATCCAGGACAGTATGAGTGAAGGGGCATACATTAGGATGATTGTGTACATTCATGTATATGTTTTGTATAAACTCCTCAGTGAATCAGCATTTTCAAAACCAACCAATTTATCAGTCAAGAGCATTTGGACAAGATTTTAAAATAATAATTGTTAAAAATTACTAAATATTGTCACAAATTTGAAATTTTGCACTCGAATAAAAGATTTTAAAAGTGTATGGATTATCACATGGACTAAAACAGCAATTTGGAGTATCTTTTCCAAAAATGAAGTCTTTCTTTCATAATAGCATAGAGGTAAGAACTGTAAGAACACAGTAAAGATATTTGAAACTTGAACAAGTAAGGGTCGTATATTCAAGAGCAAATGTGTATCTTCTAATTCCCAAGTGGAGGGACATTTTAAATTCAGTCCCATCAACAATTACAAATCTGGTGTTAACACCCACGAGGGAAAAGCTAACATTTCAATACGCTCAATGTAATTAGACAAAATTGCTTTTTACTGCAATTCATAGGGAGAAATTGTTCCCTCAAAAACAGACAATAGTTTGCCAGACTGCTTGGTATAACTATTACAGTTAATTTCTGGATATTAAGAGACATATGGACTGTACTGCTGAGAGAAGTCAGATGAACTTATAGAAGGGATCTGGGGCATATTTAAGGACATTAAAAGGGCAAGATATTGCAAGTAAATTCTGCAATAAAAATTTATTCAGCTCAACCTTTATTCTTTGTTGTCCCAAAATGCTTATTTTATCTTTATTAGGTAGTTAAGTATGTAGAAAAATATAAACTATAAATTACCTTGGGAACCATACACCAAAACTTGAGTCATTAAAAAATAGACAATAATCGTTTTTCAGCTGATTTTTATGTGTGAGCCAGCCTGCAGACACTGCATGCAATTCCAAAAATGACATTTCACTGATGTGAGGAAGAGTGCTTTGTTTTCCACCAAACAAGAAATTGTGTTCTAGGACAAAAGATGAATATCTGAGAAAAGTAGAATTTAATCTTAGTTGCCTACAAAAATAATAACTAAATAAAAATTTACTTAATCAAGTTGTCCAAAGCCAACACTTCAGTATTTGGCTGGAATGTTTTCTATATCCCAGTGAGCAGGACAAAATTCTTTCTTTTCTGAAAGATTTATCTCAGAAACTATTTTGTCCCTGCTGTGTCAGTGGTGTCATAAAGGGTGTGTAAATACACGGCGAAATATAGTACAAGAGTAAAAAGAACTCACAAGGCCTAATTCAGATTCTCCCTGAAATGAGATGGAAGACAGACCTATGATATCAGCTGGAAAATATGGTTCTAAAGAAGACTAGAATCATTAAGATTAAATGTTTATGGTGGTTATTCCCAAGGGATTTTTGCTAAAGATCCCCAAATCCTGACATGATAGACAGAATTTTCAGTGCTTGTGAGAAGATGTTTTGCCATGCTAAGTGTTATGTTTACTATGTTAGGAAAATAAATATGTCAAATTTTAACTCAAAGAAACTCAGTTTTGACCTAGAACCTTCATGGGTAACCTAGAAACCAAGAATAAGTAATTTGTATAAAAGCAGGAAAATATCATACTATTAAAATTAAAAATCGAGTTTTTACTTAAAAATTTTGAACTGTAAATTAATAGCCCAGCTATTTTATCCATTTTTCTTAACCTGCAGTATAGATTTAATAAAAACGTTAAAATTTAGGAATTGCATATACTAGACATTTCTTATATTTTATCCAATTTCTTTTAAATGTGTTTTACAAATAATACCAGAGGAAAAAAAGACACCAAAAAACCAACCCAACTACAAACCAAAGAAATAAAAACACCAAACAAAACTCATGTCACCAAGAAAATAAATGCATAGTATCACTGAGAAGAAAAGGAAAGTGAAAATTTGCTGCAGTATACTATTCGGAAAATAGATTTTTACAGTTAATAAGTAACATATCTAAAACTTTAATTACAACTTTCCCTCAGTAAGCAAAGTTAAAAAGATGCAAATGTTAAAAAGAATTACTGGACAATGCTATAAAGGGATTGCAAAAGGGAACTTGGGTCAAATTCTTCTAAAATACTGTATCTGCTACAAGTCATCTTTATTTGAAAAAAGTGAGAGTCTTTCTAAAGAAACCCTATAAAAACGCTACTCTATACTTCTTTATCATTTTCTATACTTCCTGCTAAAGTCTGACACTGAACAGTGAAAAAGAAAACTTACCAAAAAGTACTCTGGTAAAACCATTACCTCTTTACAATTGAAAAAAATTGGTAACTTGTGTAAGTGTTAAGGAATAGATTTATGACCATTGAACATTCTATGTAATTTAGCTATGGATAGGGAAAAACTATKCTTGAATATGACATATGATATTCTAGGAAGTGCATGTAAGAGCTCATTTATCCCAAGAAACTTTAATTTGATGCGACTTATTATTTGAAGAAACATTGAAGTTGCAATTGTTAAATATTTATCAATAATTACTTTTTCTTCTCTTCAGCCTGTCAAAAATGATCAAAATTTAGGTTTTACAGTGTGTGAACTTTTGTGGTGTATGCCACAAAGTTCTGACAGTACCCATACCCTTGCTGTTTCACCAGAATATTCTGTTTCCCGAATTCTTATTTTAATTTTGACCTCCCTTTCCACTTTTATTGTTTTCTCACCTTTTATGTGGTGAATAATGGCAACCCTTATCAGAAGGAGACATATCAAAATCTTTCCAGTCTCCTTCTCCCCTCTTTCTGATAGATTGAAGTGAATGAGTTTGTGAATATAAAAATAGGTGGTCGTTATTTCTTATGAGTAAATAAACAAGTGCATAACAAGTGAGTTATGAAGCACTCTCCATTCCCACTATATTTATATCCAAAATGCAAGCTAAAAATGAGGTATATCATAAAAAAGTATGATGCAGTCATTATTCCTGTTTTAGAACTGGCTCAGAGGTATTCATGGGATCTGAAAGAATATATGTGCTAGTGGTACAAATAGATTTATGGGATGTTCCATGACTCTGGACTTCAACATGTAAAACAGACCTTGGCTTGATCTTTTTCAATTCCTGCGAGCACTTTTCCATGCAATTCCTAGACAAGCTTCCATAGTTACTGTGGGTCAGAGACTTTTATCAAAATGTAATATTGATGCATCTACTGATGCTCAGTGTATCAGCATGTTTACCAGTATGGAAATCAGTTATTATGTGACCACTGTCAGAGAACAGGCTCAGGGCACTTTTAATTTAATGGAGCAGGAATAACTCATGCAACGCTCTTCATCTTTAGGCTTTTCCAGGTAAAATCTTAACACTCTTTTCACTTTAAAAATGATGCTGTAGCACAGAGGAAATAGATGCAATATTTCATAGAATCATACACAGCCAAAAGTTATCTTTAGCTCCACTATTTCTAATACAATTGATAACATAATTTCCTTCTACAATACAAGATGCTTAGTAAGAATTATGTAGCAATTCATATTCTTTTCCACTAAAATAAGTCAAATATAGTGGGATTTACCTCATCTACCTTTAAATTTTTATAATGCAGACATCTACATCTGAGCTTGTCAGCTAGAGGTTTTATTTTTTGAACAAAAAGGAGCACTTCTAGAATATGTTTTATTTCATCATAGTATAGATACCTAAAAAGGTTAGAAGAACTTTGTTTTGGAAGTAATATATCTCCTTGAATTATATAGAAAATCTAGTTGATCAATCAAGATGAAGTTATCGACATAGCTGAAACTGGGAAGGCTTTAGAAATAACTTTTTGTTACATAAAAATATCCTGACAGAATCCTTTCCTCAGGTCTCTTATTTGAGTCTTTGCATTTAATTGATCTCATTTTAATTTTGCTTTCTCAAAAATACATTAGAAGCCTCAGCACAGCATACTGTTGTTACCAGAGGAATGTTAGGAATAAATGCAGCAACTTTCCAATCATGCGGTCAATTTATAAGAACTTCTGCTGATCCAGAATGCTGCATCAGCAGAAGTATAATTAATGGAAACAAAAACTAATTGTATTGTATATGTCTTGAATATCAAAGATTCTTCTATGAATCAAATTTCAATGTACTTAAGGTAACATTTTTTTCCCAGTACTTTTCTTTATTATATCATATGTATGTCAATTAGAAAAAGCTTCTTTTTTTAATTGATAGGGGTTCTTTCAATCCATTCATCTTACAGTGTCTTATACTTGGATGACAAAAATTTGTAAAAAAACTGTCTGGAAAGAAAGGACCAGACAGATGCTCATGTACACACGTAAATCACTGCTATGTCTGCCAGATATAAAAAAAAAAAAAAAAAAGGTCCATTACTGTTTCCCTGTATTCTTACGTCATCTTGACCTGATTTGCCTTTTGTTAGTGCTCATCAAAAATCCTCTGGTTTGTGTTAAATAGGGTTGAAATTGCAGAGAAGGAGAGAGCTGGCATTTTAAATGAGAGTCAGGCCCTTTCTATCCATGTCATTGTGACAAATTTTTATAGGAACGTTACAGWTACAGAACTAGTGATTAGCTCCATTGCTATGCACTCCTGTATCTCTGCGACAGAGAGCGATCATCAAATTCACATTATCTGGGAACTTGGGAGTTAGTAGAAGCTGACCGTGCCAGCTGGAACAGGCTTAAAACATGTGTTATGCTATTAAGTGGTATTACAATGCACCAATAATGGATTACAAAAAACCTCTTACAGACCTTGTTACTCGGAAGTATAGATGCACTGTGCACATTGCACGGCCATGGCAATGCAGTTTGCTGAAAGAAAAATGATGAATTGGTATACGGTCTAGCATACAATTATGCAGAGGTGAAACTGGATTGAATCAGTTTACTCAACAAAAAAAAAAGCATAAAAATTAAAATAAGAATATGAGCAGCAGTATCATTTTAGAATGTTTGGGGGCAGCTTTGTCTCCTGTTTTACCTAAAATTTTATCTTCTGGCATTGATATGGGTCCCATGAATCATTGTTGCATTGTGGCTGAAATTAAGACAATTTACTTAAGGACATTCCAATGTGTAAAGGGCAGCATGAAAAAAATCATCAAAATCCATAATAAAATCCTCCAATGTAACTTAGGAAATAGAGATGAAAAATTATTGAATCTGGAAATTTTAAGGTCTTTCACCCCCCAGTTGTCTTAAAACCAGCTTTTTGTTGGCATTCTGGTCTCATACCACTATGGAAAACTAAATTTCTAAATAAAGAAAGAAATTCTCTCACATTAGCATCTGTCCAACACTGTTATATTGTTAGAAATAACAAGACTCATTTCAGTGTAGTTAAGTAGCTTTATAAATGTCATATTTATTCATCTGTCTACAGTTCTGATACAGCTGTCAGTTATCAAGTTTGTACAGGTACCTAATGGCGACAATGAATTCTTCAGGAAAAGCAAGTATCTGTGCTGTAAGCTGTGCCATTCAACATATTCATAAATGAACTAGATGTGAGCAGCAAGTGCAAAAAAAATTGCTGATTGTATGGAGTCGTTCTAGATAATGAGGACCTACAGCCAGACCATGCAGAACTGTAGAAGGACCAAAAATTGAGTTTACGACATCAAGAAACTGTGCAGCAGCATGGAAAATTAATTTCAGTGTAGACAAGTATGAAGTGGTTGGGGAAAAAGCAAACATATAGCATATGCACCCTGCACTGGCTATTATCTCTGAGGTAAGACCTTGAAATAAAGAAAAATTGGCACCTGTTCAGTAGTGGTAAAAAAATAAAAGCAGATGTGTAAAATCCTGTTTCAAACACATCTTGAACATGGCCATTAAGAAAGATGACTAAAGTCACAAAACAATTCTCGCTTGAGGTATGAGTGCTAAAACTTCCCTGCTTGGAAAGAGATAAGTGAGGAGAATAAGAAAGAAATCTACAATTCTAAGTCTGSTGAAAAGACAATACAGATAAGACAACAGTTCATTTTAATATATTAACTAAGGAACATCAAATTAGACTGATAGCATCTCGGTGGAGAACTAAAGGCTGAATCTTTCCAGAAAACAGATCTCAGTGCCAAAGACTCACTGCAAAATGCTTAAAGTTTATATCCACTCAAGGTTTAACAACAAGAAATGGAATCCAGATCTGATAACTGGATTCATAGGTAAATTCATTGAAGGCAACAAAGGTGAAAATACTTCATATCTTGAAGAGTAATTAAGAAAATCATTGTATTTGTATGTCAAATCATTGGTTCTCTGTGTGACTCCTTTCACAACAAGATAACACAAAGCTGGATTCCTAGTCTAATGCAATATAGAAGCCCTGGTACTTATCTGCATTCAGAGAGTTCTAGCATAAATTAATAGAGGAAAAAGTATTCTACTAATATGAAGTCACCACCTCTGAATCACTGAGTGTCTGAAGCACGATTTACACCACCTTGAGGGAGAATGCCGTTAAATATTGTTCTTCATCTGCCCAGTCCTGGTGATCTTTCGTGCACTTTGTGCTGCTCACCATCCTAGACAGAACTCTGGTCAATATGGATTTTTCATCTGAAAGATTAATATAATTTTTTTTTTATGTTTGTAAGAAATTACAAAGATGTGAGAGAGTGAAATAAAAAATGGAAGAATAAATCACATTTTACATAAGTTTAAAAATTCAAGAGTTTAGAAGATTGATCACGGTTCTTGGAAGAGATGAAGTTATTGAAACCAATGAGGAATGTTATATCCTCTGTGTTTTGAACACCCTGCACTTTGGATAATCTTATGTAATGATTAGTGACTTTGATAATCTTGTACTTCCAGACAGTCAATGCAAATCTTCCTCCAAAAGGTTACTATATTAAAATAGTAGAGATTCTAAAGACTTTTTTGTTGGTCTTATTTTGTCCTCCAGAACTCCTACAAGAGATACAAATTTCAGTTTATTGTAGCCCTGAAATTTTGGGGACTAAAATACAGGGAACAGCTATAATTTTAAGATGGGAAAAGTGACATCATGGGTCACATTCAAAGTATTTATCCTGTGAGAATTATAATTTAAAATTGCACACACACACGTATATATACACACATATATATATAAAAGAAAAATGGAAATAAGAAATAAAGGAATTATATAGAATCTGTAAATACTGACTACATTTTTTATAGAATCATAGAATGATTAAGGTTGAAAGGGACCTTAAAGATTATCTGGATCCAATCTGCCTGCCATGGGGCAGGGAAACTTCCATTTGACCAGGTTACTCGGAGGGCCATCCAGCCTGGCCTTGAACACTTCCAGAAATGAGGAGTCCACAACCTCTTTGGGCAACCTGTTCCAGTGCCTCATGCCTTCACAGTGAAAAATGTCTTCCTGATATCTAATTTAAGCCTACCCTCCTTCAGGTCCTTTCCCTCTTGTCCTATCACTACATGCCCTTGTTAAAAGTCCCTCTGCATCTCTGTTGTAAGTCCCCTTTAGGAACTGGAAAGCTGCTATAAGGTCTCCCCAAAGCCTACTCCTTTCCAGGCTGACTTTCGTTCATGATTAGTATCAGAGAAGTTTCTATTGGCATATTTTCAAGCATGTATCTTTCAGAAACATTTACTCTTTAATGATAACTGACTTTATGTCATTGTGTAAAAAATATTTAGACAAAAATATTGTACATGTGCACATTTTAATTAGTAAGACAGGTTCCTTCGGAGAGTGACCCTGAAATGAGGAACCTGAAGTAAGTCTCAAAATAGTTTTGAAAGGTCTCTAGTGGAAATTAAGAAAGTATTGATTACTGTGTAGAAGAGATGCTCAGCATGTAGACAATTAAATTTAAGTAGACTTGAAAAACTTGGGGGAAGGCCAGACAAAAAGCTCTTTCTGCACCTGTGCTACTTTAAAATCAGAACCATATGAATCTTTGTGACATAAACTATCGGCTTTTTATTCACTCACAAATATGCTTCACTTTACAAACATGAGCCTGAGAAAAATGCCCTTTATTGTTTAGTCCTCTCCTCCTATTGCAGACAATAACCTCATAAAATCGCTTTCATAAAACTGTTGTGTTTTGTCTAAAAACTGTTTGTATTTTCTTAAGCTCAGTGTTTCCTTTGGGTTGCTGCTCCAGATTTTCACTTGTGTCATTATTAAATAATTGCTTTTAAGCTGCAGTGTATGTGGGACAATGCATACTTTGTTCCCACTGTGTTCTAGAATTAAATGTTACCCAGTGCATTTCTAGACAGGAAGTATATTGCCTCTGGCTCTGTCTATATGGTTAAATACATCTGTTTCAGGACATCACCCTTTTACTTGTGGCCAGGACGGATACAAACAGGTATGTCCACAAACTTTAGAGCAAGTGTACTATAGAGCATTATGTCTGATGTTTTGCTACTGTGACTCTAGGAAACAGTTTTGCTACATAGGCTGGTTTGGTTTTGTTTTTTTATTTAAAATTTATTCAGAAAGTTTGAGACTATGGTACAGCCTTTATAAAAAAGGCTACACTATAAAACCTGAGGTATAAAACTGAGTATAAATATTGCTAATGTTGTGGTGGAAAGCCTTCTGATAGAGTTTTTGAGAAAAAGTAGGAAAGATCAAATGTTACCTGCTTCTGTGTTGTCCATACTGACTTTTATGAGTGGTTACAGGAGTCAACTACCTCCAGAACAATGGCAAGGCTTTGTTGGAAAAAGTTAATTGGAGAATTCCAAATTAGAGTCAAGGGGCTAAGCAGTGTGGATAGTTTGGAATCAGCTGTTGGAGTTTTCCCCTACTGTGTTTTCCGTGACAGAATCACAGAATATTCTGAGTTGGAAGGGACCCACAAGGATCATCAAAATCCAGCTCCTGACCCTGCACAGGACAGCCCCAAGAATCACACCATGTGCCTGAGAGTATTGTCCAAATGTTTCTTGACCTCTGTCAGTCTGGTTCTGTGACCACTCTGCTGGGGAGCCTGTTCCAGAGCTCAACCACCCTCTGGGTGAAGAACCTTTTCCTGACATCCAACCTAAACCTTCCCTTACACAACTTCAGGCCATTCCCTCAGGTCCTCTCACTGGTCACTACAGAGAAGAGGTCAGTGTCTGCTGCTTCTCTTTCCCTAACGAGAAAGTTGTAGACTGCAATGAGGTCTCCCCTCAATCTCTTCTCCAGGCTGTAGAAACCAACTGACTTCAACCGCTCCTCATGCAGCATCTCCTCAAGGCCCTTCACCATCTCAGTTGCCCTCCTTTGGATAGTCTCTAACAGCTTAATATCTCTTTTATATTGTGGTGCCCAATACTGCACACAGCACTCGAGGTGAGCCTGCCGCAGTGCAGAGCAGAGTAGGACRATCCCCTCCCTTGCCCGGCTGGTGATGCTGTGCCTGATGCCTCCTAGGGCACATTGGCCATCCTGGCTGCCAGGGCACTGCTGACTCATGTTCAACTTGCCATCAACCAGGACCCCCAGGTCCCTTTCCTCAGTGCTGCTCTCCAGCATGTCATTCCCCATTCTGTCCATACATTCATGGTTACCCCATCCCAGGTGCAGAATCCAGCACTTGCCCTTGTCAAACAGCATATAGTTGGTGATTGCCCAGCCCTCTAATTTCTTGAGGTCTCTCTGCCAGGCTGCTCTGCCCTTGAGGGAGCCAACAGCTC
Organism: Amblyornis subalaris; assembly: GCA_018881555.1. NCBI lineage: Eukaryota > Metazoa > Chordata > Aves > Passeriformes > Ptilonorhynchidae > Amblyornis > Amblyornis subalaris. The sequence continues at coordinate 15,203 of JACAXG010000544.1, forward strand.
CTCCCAGTTTTGTATCATCTGCAGCCTTTCTTAGTATCTCTTCCAGTCCTGTGTCCAAGTCATTTATGAAGATGTTGAAGAACAGGGCCAAGGATGGAGCCCTGCAGAACCTCACTAGTGACAGATCACCTTTCTGATGTCCCCTCATTCACTAACACTCTGTCTGCCATCACATGATGTGTTTATCCAGCTGTTTGTGGGACATTTTGTCCAGAAGGATACTGTGAGAGACATTATAGAAATCTTTACTGAAAACTGAAAAGATTACATCAACTGACTTCCCTTGATCAACTAGGTGGGTTCCCTTGTCATTAAAGGAAAACACGTTCAATAAGCAGGACTGTCCCGCTGACCGTTTGGCTGCCCGGAGGCCTGGCAGGCGACTTGCGTTGGTGTCCCAGTCGGGGGAACCGCTCGGTGCAAGCTGTGATGGTATGAGCTCCTTCAGGAGCTCTCTGCCCTCAGCTCTGGAGGGAGCAAGCCACAGTCCTCGGTGTTACTAAGAAACAGGCGAAGGCAAAGGAGGAGAGAAGGGCCTCTTTGGTGCAACAGAGTCCGGTTTATTAACCGAGGGGAGAAGCGACCAAAAGAAGCGCAGAAGAGGGGTTACAGGCAGCTTTTAAACCAGGGGAATTCAGGGGTGGATCCAAGGGATAAACCAATAGGGAAAAGACGAGGGATGACAGGTAACCAATAACAAGTAACAGAGGGAGGAACTATTTCAAATCAACCTATGGGGAACACAAGGACGAGGAGATTTCTAGAGGAGGAAATGCCAGCAGGAGTGACACCTGAGGGGCAGAGCCTTCAATCTTCGAGACCGCCCTCAGGGTCACTGTCGTGGGCGGGGAAATCCACCCACTTGATGTCATTCACATTGCGAGTGTGCTGAGCCACTGCAACACAGGACTTCTCCCTAATGAAGCTGTGCCAGTTGCGACTGATGACTACAGTGCCCTCCAGGTGTTTTTCAATGCCTTCCAGAATAATCTTCTTCATAATTTTACCATCACTAACGTGAGACTGAAAGGCCTATAGTTTCCACTGTTATCCTTCTTACCTCTTTTGAAAACTGAGGCAACATTACCTACCTTCTAGTCAACCAGGACCTCTCCAGATATCCAAGACCTTTCAAAAATCACTGAGAGAGGCCTCATGATGACATCAGCCAGATCTTTAACTATTCTCAGTTTAATTCCATCAGGACTGATAGCTTTATAGGCATCCAGCTGGAGCAGCAGATCCCACACAAGTTCAAGGTCAACTGGGAGTTTATCATTCTCACAGTCAGGGCCGTCCGGCTCAGGGCACTGAGACCCCCTTAGTCCATCATGTCTAGTGAAGACAGAGGCAAAAAATAAGTTAAACATCTCTGCCTTGTCTCTGTCCCCATTTATGAGGTGACCATCCTCATCCTGTAACAGGCCAATGTAATTTCTGCTAAGTTGTTAAGCCACTATCCATCATTTTTGAAAAATCATAGCAGTCAGAAAAGAAGTCTGAATGAATCTTCATTTGCTAAGTACATTGTGATAATGTAATTTCTTTTTCAAATTAAAATTTATTTGTATTTATTCATTTAATTACTTAATTCTACATAGTAGCCCATTATTCTTTCTCAAATTCGGTAATTATATCTGTACACTGACTCTAATTGAGGTCTCACTGATGTCTCGCATAAAGTTATTAATATTTCTTCTCAGACGGAAATATTTTGCTTACTGATTTGGGGGACCAGAGTTACTGTTTTTACAACTTTATTCCATTATTTATTTGCTGTCATCCTTAGAAACATATATATACCTGGGCTTTTTAAAATTAATTTCTTGTTTCCAGCTGAGAAAATTTCAGCTTGTTTCCAGGCCCAAGACTGCCTTACAGATTCTTGTTCTGAGTCTCTAAATGAATGGATTTTCACATTGTTCTCATAAATTCCCCCATGCCCTATTACTTCAGTCTCTAAGGCTATTCATTTATTTATGTATAATATTTCACTGCTCCCCTCTATTCAAAATGACTGCCAACTTTGTGATATCATCTAATTTCATTACCTCACTTTAACCTTTGAGCCAAGGTCAGAATCCAAGATTGAGATAGTGTGACTGCTCCCAATCCTCAATAAATTCCCGATACGACTTCTCCACAGTCTAATATTTTCTCTTCAGTACAACAAAACAGCTATTCTCATATGATACTTTATGCTCTATGTAAGCTTATATCACATGTATTTGATTCCCCAAGGCCTTAATAATTTTTCCTTAAATATTTTTTCTAAAATCTTATATGATTTAAGGACAAGCAAACTCAGGGGTATATATATATACACAGTTCAAATTTTGTTCTCTTTATACATATCGGTATTTATCAAATCACTTTTCAGATTTATTCATACATTGTGATGCATTGGTTCTCCAGAGTTCTCCAAGGGAGATTATCCTGCTATTCTGTCATAAACGCATTTTTATTTTAGATGCATTGTTTTCAATTTGCATATTATTGTTGTATATCACCAGTCCAGGTGGCTATCCTGTCTGTTTTCCTTGTCCAACATGACAAAATTATTAAGAAATTTTTATATACATAGTCAGCTTTTTACTCACGAAGTACAGTACTTGCTCTTCTGTATGCCCGTTTTTCAAACAAAACCTTGATAGCTTGTTCTGTGAACGTATACGTTGTGTATCACTGTTCAGCCTTCAGCAAACTTTTATGCCCAACTTAGAAACTCGAGATATTTATAATCGAAATCACAACTCAAGTTGTGTATTGCTGTATGGTTGCACTATATTAATTTAAGCCTATGTTCTCTCACAATGCCATAACAATTTGTCCCGAAGGGGAAGGGCTTATGGTTCTCAAACACCTCCTCCACACAGTTAGAGTAACTGAATATTTTTCCACCTGAAGTTAGCATTCTGTTACATTTTAACTTCTAGTATCTGAAAGAAATTGAGTCTTTCCATGTAGTCCCAGGTTGCTTACTCGCATGCAAAACCAAAGCTCCTCAGGTATCTAACATAAATGCTGAAAACCTAGTAAGTTAGCAAGTAATATCAGGAGATATGGGGTGCGGGATCTATTTTTAAACTCACCGTGCAAATAATTCAAATGTCTTCCAAATCCTAATTTCAAAATCCCACGTAAGACTTTAGCCCTTATATTTTGGGCGGCTTCTAATAACGAATACCACACTGAAATTTCAGGGTGCTAAATTTTCAGTACCATGTGGTGATCAGATAAAATCATGGTACTAGAAGCACAACCTTTTTTGTCGATCACTCCCTAATAAGGATGTTTGTGTTTGATAAAAGATACTCTCTTTTCCATGTTCTGTATAGGAAGATAGAGCTCTTTACTTTCCATTTTTATTATAAACTAGAATTTTGCGCTTTTTTTCCTTAAAAAAAAGTGCTTCACTCTATTATATAAGATCTAATAATAATATATGCATATTAATGTAAAAATGACTGTGATAATACTGATGGTGAATTTTATGAGAAAATATTAAAACTGGTAAAATATACTAAACCAAACTAAGCAAAATGTTCATAAGCATAGAAAATTCAGTGATTAATAGTCAGCAGGATTCTAGCTTTCTATGTCACCACTTGGATTTTATGTGGTGTTACTAAGCAACAAAGGTTACTCTTCAGCAACACTTAGATGCAGTATTTGCAGCTTTAATCAAATCAGCTGCTAAGTGAACAGTATTTTTTTTGTAATCTGTCAGTGATAGATAAGCAGTACAAGCAAATCAAATATATGCTAATTTATCTTATAGAGCACAATTATAAGAAATCTCCTTTTGGTTAGTTAATGGGCTTTTCTAAGATACATCTCTGTTTATATAATTTATTTTATTGTGACCATTCTTGGTAACAGGCAAAATTCTGGCAACATTTTAGTATTTCTTCCAAGCTCCAAATAGTATTTACTGAAATGTACTAAAAATGGCTATTAAAGCTGTTATATTGATATCAAGATAAGAATAGCCCACATTAAAATATTGGAGTCAGAACTGCTTTTCATTGCTCTTACGTAATAATTATTTTTAAAAAAATAATCCCATAAGACATTGTACATCACTTTTTAATTTTATCTTCTACCTTTCCCTGCAAAACTAACAGAGAAGACTAGACAAAGTAACATGACAGGTTGTTGAAAGATCCATCATTTCTGCTGCATTTGAAATTACGGTTGTTTTAAAAGTGAAAAGAGCTACCCAAAGAAAGCTTCTCTATTCCAGGCAACATAGACTGTAAAACAACAATTTACATCAGCTGCTTGCTAATAGAGCAAAGTTTGCTTCAGATAAAGCATGATGCCTTTAAAGTTGAAAGGTCATAGAGGTGAAAATTTTCTATTATTCTGTATGCCACCATATGGTTTTTCCTTCATATTATAATGATTCTGCAGAGATAATTGCAGAATTCACATTAAAAAAAAGCCCTATATACAGAATTTAAATCTGTATCAATTTAAATTCTATTCTATGATAGATTCTATGAAATGCTTAATAGCTGAAAAGAAGTGGACAAGACTGGAAGGACATGAGGAACAAAGAAGTTTTATGTGCCATGCTGATATGTATAAAATAGTAAAGATGAGAAATTATCTTTCTCTGCTTTTGGAAGTTAACTTTTTTCATACATATTAGTATCTATGAATTACTATCCTATCTACAATTACTATCCTACTAGGAAGTATAGTAATTGTATCACTACTATTGTTGTTATGCTAATTTTTTAGAGAATTTATCATTAAAAAATTCCCCTAAGTCTTTGCCTTCCTAATATAATTTAAATAATCTACATTGTTTTAGCAAGAGGGGGGAAAGAGAGGGGCGAGAGAGAATAAATACAGTTCTCTGTATTTGCTTAAAGATTTCATTTGAAATATATGTCAGTCCATGGAGCCCACAATCTAAGCCTTTAAAATATTTTCCCACGAGAATATTGATGTAGCCCTTCAAGTACTGTAGACATTAGAATTGTACTTGAATATTTTAGTGAATGTAATCTATTTTCTGCTTAAGGGATATATTGCTGGTTTGTATTCTTATGGCAGTCCTTAGGGATGTCATTTGTGTCCTTACTGCTCATGAGGTTGTGTGATGCAATTTATTGCAGAAGAGAGAGACTATTGCAGAGATGTAGCAAACCAACAAGCAAAAATAAAGAAAGGTGAGGAGGGAAATACTAAGATCCACAAATAGTTAGATTACAAAGGTACTCTAAATTAGGAGTCAAGAAAATGTGTAACCGCCGAAACTTTTAGGGGCAAGGTAGCTTATCTGGAGTTTTGGCAGAGTGTGAACCTGACGGCTTTTTTTTCTTGGACAGGCCTATCCAATTTTATTGAAAGGCAGAGCCTTTACTCACACTATAAAAATTACAAATAGTTTAATGTAATTTTCTAAGTGCAGTGGAAATAAGGCTGGTATGATTTTATTGGAATAAAAAGGTTTCCAAGCTCATATTCTGAAACAATATAGACTCCTTCACACAGTTTATGTATGCACTACCTCTTAATTTAATGTATGCTGGAAAATAGTGACAAAGGATCTAATCTCAATCCCAGCAGATCTGATGAAGTTTTTGTTGTTATGAGCAATCTCAGTCTCCGGAAAATGTCTTGGGCTCTAAATATTACGTCAACATTACTGTTTGGATGCCTACATTTTTGTAGCCCTGGAACTATTTGTCTAGCTGTGGTCAATTAACACAAAGAAATCCTAATAAAAAAAAAATTTCTTCCAGCATGTAATAAATCATATTTAAAAAAATATTTTGCTAGTATTATATCTCCCTCTACTGGTAAAATATTATTTTCTGTATGATTAATTTTGAAGGCAGACCATAATTTAAAAAGAATGCAACATGTTAGCTCCTTTCAAAAATATGGTCCCATGATGAATGTTTTAAAGAGACAAACAATAATTAGGTCTAAGTATTGTTTCAAAATTGGGTAATGCAGGAAGTTCAGGCAAGGGTTACTGATTTATTCAGGGAGATTGATCTACAGGGAAAATAGAATGATATTTTCAGTGCAGGGGTCAACTGGAGTTCTCACAGTAATTTTCCTTAAAAACGGAATAGAAAATATGTAAATATGTTACTAGCCTATAAAGGTTAATACTCTATTACAATAAAGAAAAATAGCAGGAAGCACAGGTTATCGCCTGGTGCCCCCTAACAACGTGAAACAATTAAAGCTTGTGAAATAATATAAGATGTAATGATTATTAAAAAGAAGTAATGGCTGTAAAAATAGAAAACATTCATCCATGTGTCAAAATAATTAAAAACCTTTGAAACAGTGCAATATGGATAATAAGTATAGTAAATGTGCATTCAGTAAAAACACCCTCAACATTCTGAAACATATTTAAAGCAAGTAGATGAAGAATACCTTTGCACTATTGACTAGTAACATTGGACTCAAGAAGGAGTTTTCATTTTCCCTAGGTTTTTGCTACAGTTCTCCAATTATACACAAGAGAAAAACTATAGTGCCGGCCTCTTCTGCTTCTCTAGAACAAGGATGAGCACATTTTCTCTACAAATTTTCCAGCTAAATCACTGGAAACTAAGTACCTGAAATCCTGGGTAAGGTTTTCTAAGGATTTGCAGCCTAGAGACTGCTACAGGCAATAGATTTTGCCCTTGTTTTAAAGCACAGCTAGAGGAGTTGGTTGGGTCACCATCTAGCTTATATATAATATCTTCAGGATGACAGTACTCACTCTGAAGCCAGGAAGTTTGGTTTCTTCAACACAAATAAATCTTTTCTCGCTCCCAGGAGAGTGCTGTAAAAAGCAGAAACCACATACAAGGATGATCCAAGTTACATTTTAGGTAAATGTGTGATTTTGCAATTTTGAGTAAAGTATTTTGGTCATCACAGTGCATGAACTAAACATTTTGTGACAGAATGCTCTCATTCTTAAGAATTTTCCTCTCTCATGGCAATGAACACGTGATAGAGCTGATGGCACTGATGAGGAATACATTTTCTCTGTGTGTTTTCCCAGTAAGTTAACAAAATAAAATTAAAGCTTTAATAATTATCCAAAGACAGTGAAATTAATCTAAAAAAAAAATATTAACCCCCCCTCCAACCTCCAAAAGTCCAAATAAGCAAGAGAGAGGAAGACTGAGAATAAAAGAAAAGAAGGATGTGGGGTGGAAGGGAGAGAAAGAGAGCAACAGAGGCAATAGGCACAAACAGAAACACAGAATGTTCCATATGAACATCAGGAAACTCTTTTTCTCAGTGAGGGTGACCTAGCACTGGCACAGGGTGTCCAGGAAGTGTAGTGTTTGCATCCTTGGAGATCTTCAAAAGCTGTCTGCAGAGGGTCCTCAGCAACTGCCCCTAGGTGACCCTGCTTTGAGCTTGTGATTGACCAAGAGGATTCTGGAGGTCTCTTACAGCCTCAGCTATTCTATGTTTCTGTGAAAAAGAAGAGAAACGAAGGGGGAAGCGGAGAAGGGGAAAGAGGAAAAGGGAAGGCAGGCGGGCAGGCAGGCAGGAAGGAAGGAAGGAAGGAAGGAAGGAAGGTAGGAAGGAATATGGTTTTCACACACAAAAAAAGGAGAAACATGAAAAGCTGTGCTGCCCCACTTTTGTGTGAAGCTAACAGTGGTATTTAACCATGTGATCAGATGAATGTCCTTTCTATACTATCAGTGTCAAGGTAAATTGATTCATTGCTCATGGTGTGCACTGTCAGCGTCTATTGTTATCTTTTCTTTTCTTACTTGTCACTTAGATTAATAACATTAGTGGTGCTATATGCCAGTAGCTTTCTTTCCCATGTCAGTCACATAGGAAGTTGCTCTGCACAGGTAATTTCTCTTCTGTGGATTTCTTTGTAGTACTTCTTTCATTAGTTTAAATTGGCAGTAAGAGCACATTGTATCTCCTTCTGACTACTTGTATGAGTTCAATATTTCTAAAAGCATGATGATGCAGTTAGTGAATGCATGTAATTGCTTTCATTTTCACTGTGTTTTTGTTTGTGTGGTTTTTTCACTCAAACTTGAAAGAATGTATTTGGCAGCTAATTGCAAACCCCAGGAAAAAAAAAAAAGAAACTTTTATATGTACAACAGTGAATGAATCTTTCTTTTTCTTCAATAATAAAATGCAATTAACCAAAAATAATTAGAAAAAATAAAACCTACAGCTACAGCAAATAAAGGCTACACATTATAAGCGATGAAATCCTGCTAAAAGCAGAGCCAGAAAAGATGACAACTGATTTTGATGCAATGGGAGTAAGGTTGGAGACACTGATAGTCAACTAGTCCTCCAGTTGTTAATATTTTAATTCATTACCTGAAATCCAGAACTTGCTAACAAAATGTCAGATGTAAATCTTTGAGATATGGCTAAAACAGAAGAGAACTGGAATCCTATGGAGGATGAACTATATTACACTGTATGAACAGTGATCTAAGGCAAAGGGGAAAAATACCATAATAGAAAGTGCAAGATCATGAATTTAGGGACTAGGAAACAGAATTTCTCCTATCACCTAGGAGCTCAGCAGCTGCAGATATCATTGAAGCAGAAACCTGCATATGTGAGCTTATTCACAAAGGGGAAGAATAATGTGACCTCAGATAAGAAGTTGTTTCCATTTGAGAGAGAAAAATATTAAAACCTTACTACAAAGGACCAGTGAGAATGTATCAGTGATACTCTGTAAAGTACTGTGTTTAATTCTAGTAGTACATGTTTAAAGAAAATAATAAGTAGAAAATAGCAGGCAGTGATGCAGACGAAATTATTTGTGAAGTACTGAAAATACTTGCTATGTTAACATATTTTGGGTTTGCTTACCATTTTTTAACCCAGGGGGACTAGTCACTTAAATTGCCAGTCAGACAAAAGGGGGCAGACAGAAGATGATGAATTATCCAGACCGATACTTGCATTTGTGGTTGGTGTCATCACCAGAGATTTCGTTTCTGCAATCATGGGACATTTTTTGATGCATGCAGCCTAGTTGGGAGAGATGGGGTCCACATATATAGAAAGGGCAGGAGAATCTTCACTAGGAAATTGGCCAACACAGTAAAATGTTCTTTAAACTTTTCCAAAGGCAAAAAAATTGAGTCCAGCCACCTCAAGTGCCTATGTACCAATGCAGTTAGTCTTGACCACAAATAGGAGGAAGGGGAGCTCTATGCCCTGTCTGAGAGTTATGATGTTGTAGGAATCACAGAAACCTGTTGGGAAAGCTCACGTGACTGAAAGGCCACAACAGGTGGCTACAAAGTGTTTCAGAAAGACAGGAAAGGAAGAGGAGAAGATGGAATTGCACTTTATGTAGAAGAAAAAAATTGAGTGTATGGGGTTGAGTTATGGGGATCACAGAAGTTCTACTGAATTCCTGTCAAGGTTAGAGAGATCATGACAAAAGTGGAATCTTATGACCTTCCAGTCAGGGTGATGAGGCAAATGAAACCTTAATTTGGCCACTCAAGGAACTGTTGGGTCAATAGAACATGCTCCTCATAGATGGAGAACTTTTATTACTTTTACTTGTTGGGAAAACAATGCAGTGTTGCACAACTCGCCCATTAGTTTTCTGCAACTCACTGAGGACTGCTTCCTGCTGCAGATGCAGGACATGCAAATAGGAACAGCACATTACTAGATTTACTATTCGCAAACTGAGACGACTTACTTGACAACATAATTAACATTGGTACTCTTGGATACAGCTATCATAACATCGTGGAGTTTAAGATGCTGCTGAGCACACTGGACATCAGTGTAGGACAAAGGCCCTGAATTTTGGAAAAGCCAAATTCAGAATGTTCAGAACCCAGCCATGAGGAATTCCCAAAGAAATAACCATGTAAGGCAAAGGACTTTGTGAGTGCTGGAAATTGTTCGAGAACAACCTTCTCAATGACTGAAGAGGGCCAAGAACAGTCTATTCCCCTAAAAAGGAAAACAATAAAGCAAAACAAAAGACTACCTGGGCTTAACAACGAGCTTTTGGATGTGCTTAAAAGCAAAAAAGAATCATGCTAGCTATGGAAAGGAAGCTAAATAGGCAATAAGGCCTACAAGAACCTTCATAGAACATGTAGAGATGCAGTCAGGAATGTTGAGGTTCAGCTAGAACTGAAACTGGACAAGAGGGGTGTCAAGAAGAAGAAAGGTTTCCTCAAATACATGAGCAATAAGCAGAAGTATGGGGAAGATGTAGGCTCACTGCTACACAGGGCAGGGAAACTAGTTATTAATGCTGATGAGTCAGAAGTTCTCTATACCTTATTTCCTCTGTCTTTACCATCAAAGGTCAAGTAACTATGACAACATGTGTTGACCCACCAGTAGTGGAGGAAGGGCTGATCTGCAGCCTCTTGCAAGGTCTCAGCCCACATAAATCTATGGGCCTGGATATAATCCACTTGAAGGCGTTAAATGTCTGACAATGTTGCAAAGCCACTGCCTATGATATTTGAAAAGTGATGGAGAGTAGAGGATATCTCTTATGACTGGAAGAGGTAAAATATTACATTCAGCTTCAAGCAGGGCCCAAAAGAGGACCCAGGAAACTACTGGACCACTAGTCTTGCTCCAGTCCCTGATAAAGTAATGGGATGAGTCCTCCTAGAAACTATTACAAACCAAATGAAGCAGGTGACTGGGAAAAGTCAGCACAGATTTCTCAAAGGGCAAATCATGGCAGAGTGATCAGATCACTGTCTACGACAAAATGACATTTTCTGTCAGGATGGGGATTGTCTACCTGTCCTTCAGAAAAGCATTTGACACCATTTCCCACAGTCTTCTTCTGAAAGAAATGTCAAGATGCAGGTTGGATGGGTGGTCTGTGAGATGGGTAGGAAATTAGCTAACAGGCAGCGCAAGGAGGGTGGGTTTTACTCAGACTGGCAGCCTGTCACAAATGCAGTCCCACAGAAATAGATACTGGGCCTCACAGTGTTCTACATGTTCATAAATGGTCTGGATGACAGAATTGAAAACATCCTCACCATCTTTGCTGGCAACACTAAACTGAATGATGCTATGGACAAGTTTGAAGTCACTTTACAGAGAGACCTGGACAGGCTAGAAGAGTGAACTAGCAAGAACTGCATGAATTTAATGAAGACAAATCATTAAATCATGAATTTAATGAAGACAAATCATTAAAGCCACTTGAAGGCTAGGATTCATGTAGCTGGGAAGCAGTTACATGAAAAGAACCTGGAGGTCCTGGTGCATAACAAGCTTGATGCCATTGGACAGGATGCTAGATATTCTCACCTAACCTCCCTTTCCCATGGATGTTTGGATTAGGTGTTGTTTTGAGGTCCCTTTGATGCCTTAAGTATTAGCTTTTAGATTTTTCTAATCCTGCACTGTACTAATGTAATTCTGAACTCCATATTATGTGCTAAGCAAGCTCTCTTCACATTCTAGTCAGACAAAACAATCCGTTCTAGGCCTGGGAACCAAGCTCACCATCCTAGGCCTAAGTATAAACAAAAGTGAATTGGGATGGGGGTGAATGGGAGAATATTACTTCATTACCTAAAGCTCTAATTAGAAGATCTGGCTCCAGTATGCTAATAGACCAAACTTTTTAAAGTATGGAGAACTCGTGACCAGTCACCCTTCTGGGGTCCATCTTGGGTCCAGCTCAGCTGAAGCTTTGGCCTTAGCCAGGCTCTGTACTGCCCAAGGTATACCTGTTGAAGTTCTCCAATAAATTCCTACCTTTATTTACTTACTTTGCTTAGTCTCTCTTTCAGGTACTCCTATTTTAGGCATCACCTTCCAACCTGTTCTGTGGTTCTTTATCTGTAAGGTAGGTCCACAGTAAGACAGATGAGAAATAATTTCTGAGAGATTTAGAATTACTTAGGATTTAGGTAACAAATTGATCTAAATGATGTCCCTGGAAAACTCCAGAAAAGACTACATAAAAACAACTACTTTTCAAATGAATATAGATCAGTGAAATAAATATGAGACATTGCACATGTAGATTTGTCATGTGGAATTAATTTGTCAGAAATGTTTACAGTATGGATACAGTAATCTGATTCAATTTCTCTAGGATGTCATTACAGTCAATGAAAAACCAGAAAAAAAACCAAAAAACCACACATTACAAGGATAGAATTCATCTGAATATTTTAAATTTCTATTTTAAGACAAGATTCTAGAAGTGCCTATTTCTCTTCCATGACAATGAAGAACACTTAAAGTGGCAAGCTTAAGTAACAAGCCTACACTGTAGAAAATCAGTTTTAGGGAAGTGAATCATCACTACTTTGCTTGGTAGTGCCACACACACATCTTTCTCAAGAGGACTAAATGCAGTGAGAAGAATAGTGGCCTTTCAGATTTCAATTTAACATAAACAGAGTAACTAATGTGTAGGGTTTTTTCCTGATCTGAGTCCTCTCCAAAAGATTTTTCATCATGCTGTTGAATTTGGAAAGCCGTATACAAATATTCGAATTTCCTCTGATCATGTCTTGGGTTTTCTTAAGTAAGGTTTCCAAGAAAATATTTCATTTCATGGAATACCCATCCCAAACAATTGTTGTCCTTGCATGTCGTGGTGGTTCAAGCCCCGTTGGGAAGGAGGCCGGTCCAGCCACGGTGGTGGGCGGTTTCCAGGGTCTGAGCCACCCATATCTCCTCCCCCTGAGGGACTGATTGACGGGTATCCCTGTATGGTTAAAGTTCCAGATGTTTCGTTTAAATTGTACTCTCCATTGGATCCCTTCCCTAAGTCCCTCCTTCCCTCTGTTCCCATTTGATGTCCTCCTATCCTTCACCTACTTACCCTCAGATCATTGGTCTGTATGCTCTTCCCGCCCCCGTCACTATCCTTATAAGCTCCGGCAGCCGGAGCCATCTTGGTTCTCTGGTCGCTGACCCCTTGGCAAATAAGCTGCGTGCCAAGACCACATCAGAGACCCGTCTCCTTCTTTACTGTTTCCCGCCGCCTTAGAGATCGCTGCAAGAGTGTTCACGGCATCTGCTATCCCGGACGGTGAGAGCTGCCAAAGCCGTCGCTAAAAGTGCCCCCACCCGGGGCGCTTCCAGAAGGCTGCGGCACCCTAACACTGAAAGCACCGCCGCGGCACTTGCACTCTGCTACCAGGCCATCTCAGGTAAGTGTTAAGCTGCCAATAGAAGGCTCTAGAGTATCTGAAAGCTAGAACAGTATTTCTGCAGAATCTGCATATCCTAATTTTAGAGATAGTAGTGCAGGAGGACAGGAGAGAAAAAGTAATTTCAAGTGGCTAGCAGGAATCAAAGATTTTGTGGAAGTGGCAGAAAAATTGGGAATGGTTGAGTCCAAAGTGCCTTAAGAGAATATTTTAAAAATACCTCTGCAGTCTGGCTGATGCCACAGGGGTTTTTACTTTTGTACTTTTTGTATATTAGTGGCCCTGTGGCCCTGTAGCCTTTTACTCCATATTCTTAGCTAGCAGTTTCCCTACCCTGTGGACAAAACAAGATTCCTGAATCACCTTATCACCCTGTGGCAGGACATCCCCCCTCTCTCATGGCTGGGGCATTTTGAAGAGATAACTCAGGCCAGATTAACAGCCCAGCGAGGAGTCAGGGAGCCCAGCAGGAGGTCACCTCCAGGCTCCTGACAGTCTGAGCCCAGCTCCAAGTACATATCTGGGTATGAGAGCAGATGTGGAAAGAGATAAAGGAAAATAAACATTGATGACCAAAAGACTTGGTTCTTATATCTATAAAAGCTCACACAAATTATCAGAGAAGCAGAATTCTCTTACACACTTCTTGGGAACGTGTGAGAAGATTTCACCCCAAAGCTTGGACGCAACTTCGAGGTTACTTTTCCAGGAATTGAGAGAAAGGATTTTCCAATGTGTGCTTCATCAAGAATTGGTGGTAAGGAACATTGGATCCTAAGTTATACTGTTTCTTAGCTAACTGTAAATTTAATGGTACCTTTAACTCCACATGTATTATACTAGTATTCCCTTTTGTCTTATCCCTGTGTAGTAATAGTCTGTTTTAAGTCTTATGTCTGTTAGTGTCTATTAATAAATAATTCATTCTATAATAGACTGAATCAGCCATTATTAAAGAACTTACGAATGAGAGTGGGTCTTGGGGTGCTGGCCATCCTCAATAAAGCGACTGCCTGCTGCCAGAGGCCTGGGCAAAAGGCAGGGACTGATTTAAACCCACATCATCCATTTATAGTACATCCTGGTGTTCTGGGACCAGGGACATTTCTCTATCCTATGTCTCCTAAAAGCATAAACATTAGTTTAAGGTGGGCTTCAGTACAGTGCTGAACCAAAGGGGGAATTACCTCATTAACTGTATTTCTAATTGGGAGATTTTTGTCAATTATGTTAATTTGCTAAACTTATAAAGGGGTCAGAGTCCATTGGGGGGGAGGTGCAAGGTAAGGGTGCTGTATGGCATGGTACAGGATGGGGACTATGCTGATCATTGTGTGGCGAGCATTTTGTACCCTTGGAGGACCTTCAAATAAAGGTACCGACTTTCCCTATCCTCTTAACATCATCCAGCTTCTGATTTTAAGTAAAAAAGCAACCTGCTACATGCATGCAAATAAACCTGAAATAAACTAAAAAGACTAATATGTATCTGTGGTGAGAATCAATAAAAATAAAATAAAAGTAATAAATGTTTAGTTACATTATCTACCAAAGTCTGTTGCCTACTAGAAGCCCCAAATACGTTGATAGACGTTATCTTGTTTACAGTGAAATCAGTGTGCAAACTGCCACACAAACGAGTGGAACTTATGCCATTGATGATCACTTCCTCAGTTTGAAGGAAACAAATACTACAGCATCTTTAAGCTATAAATTTAGTATAGACTGAACTGGACTACATGAAAATTCACTGTAAATAAAATTTGGCTATACAGTCCGTGTGGTCTGCTGTCAGTGAACACATGTATCTATCTAAAATATGTCTCACCTGAAAAAAGAACTATAACATTAGCCCTTTCAAAGTTGCTCACTGCTTTCTCACAACTATGTTGAAATTAATTGAAATTAATCACTGTTCAAGGCAATATTTCAATTAAATATTTCAAATTCTGATAGGTATATTTTTGGGGGTGTGTTCATTGATGTTTGGATGTGTGTGCAAAAACATGCAAAACTAGACTGAGATTAGCACCGCACCATTATTTCAAATCAGGCCTAGGTATGAGCAGAATAGAGAAGTAAATTTGCTTAATGCTATGTTCAGCAGTCTATTGGTTTCCATCAAATCACAAAAATTACAGAAAACTAAACAACTGTAACAATAAAGTATAAACTAAACTACTCTAGTCACTAACAGCTAATCTAGTACAGTTCTGCAAATACTACTCTGTGAGGAAGACAGCACTCTAAATTAACCTAATTTATCTATTTTTTTCCAATAGATTTACAAAGAGCTATTAAATAGAATATGATGCAAAAGCATAAAAGCTATATAATCAAGGACTATGAAAGCATACAAATGAACGTGAAAGGATGTAAATGAAAAAAATCCACCAAAGCAACAAGCAAATAAAGCCCAGCACAAAGCAAAGCAAAAAAAATCCACAAAGAAAATCCAACAAAAAACCCAAACAAATCCCCTAAAACTATCACTTCATTGTCCCTGCAGTGAAATCCCAAAACGTAGGAGTGCTACAAGGTTCCCTAATTGGACTGATTCTTATATTTTTAAGAAATCTAGTGAATAGGTTGGACAGATAAATGTCATAAATTGAAGGTGACAAAATTACATATTTTTTGAAATCCAGGAGTTGAGAGGTGCTAGAGGGGTATTTTGAACTAAATGACAAATAGAGTTTGATCAATCATCTTAATTCAAAGAAATAATCCGTTCTTACTTGAATAGTTGCAACAGCTTCAAAGGACTTCAAAAGAGAAGTTTATTTTTATAATTTATTTAGATAAACTTGAAGATTTGCAATTGCTCTCAAGAATTTTGATTTTATACCAATGATAGTGGTAAATGTTTGAACCAGCTGTTTTCAGAATTACGGTTTCTTAAAGTAAACTTCATCAGCTCAAGCTGAACAAGAACTATATTGAAAAATATAGTTATAATGAAATCTAATAGAGATGTATAATCAACTTATAATAGAATATATTAAAATCAATAGGAGAGAAATACAGCATAAGATGTACTGTTTTCCTAGACCCATCTTTATGATCATCTCATTTTCAGCGTAACAGTTTTGAAAAGCAGTTTAAGACAGAGAGCTGTCAGACTGGTTAACTAATATCACTCTTGCGTTAGCTGCCAAAACAAGTAATGAAACACTCAGAAAACCACCACAGATTCCTCAATTGTTGCAAAAACGAGCATCAAAGATTATGGAACTAATGTTAAAACATTCAATAGGAAAATAAAAAAATACACAGTTTGATACTTTTATTTCACACTCACTGGACTTCAAAAACACTTTTAAATTTTGTATTACTATACTATAATATTATATCAGATTTCAATTCTATTGTATTCTATTACTATATAACATAATTCAATACTGTAACATTATTATTATAATAAAGAGCTCAGAGGCTTGTCAACTAAGACTAAAATTTTTTAAAAAAAGTACTTATGCACTTAGAAACTAGGCAAGATCCATAAGTAAACATTAATTCTTTATTACACACCTTAGCTCTACATGCAGAGTACAGGCAAAGTTGGGTCCTTCAGAATGGCATCACACCAATGCTAAACAAAGATCTGGCTAAAGTAAACCAGGAAGAAAATATTGAGATTCAGAGAAAATATTTATCTCAGGCTTACTTAAATTTGCAATAAATAATGTTGAACACTGTATGATGAAGTAATTTGTGTAGAAGTTTCACCCCGTCAATGTGTGTTCAGCCTGGCTGATCAAGTTGCTCAAGGGATTGGATGAGACTTAAAATCATCATCAGGCTTAATAATCTGTTGATAATTGAATTTCTCAGTGCTTCCAAATGAAATGTTACTGTACACATGTAGATATAAAAATTTAAGATGTTTTAAAGTCACATAATTAATTGTCTTGGAATTTCAGTGATGATGATTTATTTATATAAGAAATGTATATTTATGTAGAAGAGAAAAATTAGTAGCAACATTAACTCACTTTTTCATTCTTTCCTACTTTGATCAGAGGAAATGAAACCATCAATTGATACTATGGAGTGAGGATAACATTAGACGCATTTAATATGAAAAAAGAAATGCAAGTAATACATTTCATAAATTTGAGTTTGTGTAAAAAAATACTTCCATGAGCCCCAAACTTCATATACTTCCACTAAGATTAATTGTACAGTACAGTAAAAAAGTATTTTAAATACTGTTGGTGTTTTGATGATGGCATCCAAATGCATTCTTCAATGTATAGGAAAGAAGATGTTTCTTTCTGTTAAAAATTAAATCAATGTCATACAACTCATGGTAATAAGAAGTGTGTTTATTTTTAATGAGCAAATCACCAAAGTCCTTGCATTGTTTTTGATTCGATTTTAAATTATTAAACCTATGTAGGTATTTGCCAATTAAAGATGTCTGGTCATTTACTGAGGTTAGTGTGAGTCAATCTACATTCAGATCTCATGGAACAACATAGTTCTTCAATTTAGCTCAGCTAGAGAAGGAGTGCTCTGTGCTAAGGATAGCAAATGTTCACTGACTTTACTCCAAGATAATGCATTTAAGATATATAGCATGTCTATGTAGCAATATAACTATGAACATTCACTAGATATGAGAAAAATATGCCCAGGAGTTATTTATTATAGTTAGGGGGGTTGCAATCTTTTTAAAAAGCTGAAGGTGTAAATGAAGATAAAGTTCACTCATTCTCACTCAGAATATTCTGTACCTGATTCTGAATTATTACAGAGATTTTTATTCATTATAATTGCAGAATGCCTCAAGATTAAATTCTGAATTTGTTCCAATGACATGCGCATTTGATAGCATTATGAGTTTGAGATTTAATGGTCTTGGGAAGCTTAAATAGTATTAAACTTTTATTAACTAAGGATTTTGTAAGTGTAATTGAAAAACTGAAAACACTCAAAGCTTGGTTGAATTAACTGAGATTAAAACTATGCAATAAATTGAAAAATAAATCTTAGATTTCACAGCAAAATATTTTAACTTGAAATAAAGCAAAAGCAGTGGGGACAGTTCATATTTACTTGTTCAATAGTACAGTCTTTCCATCTTCAGCTCAGTTTTTTCTGCACAGGTATTTATATTAGATATTAGGCTTAGCCCAGAGAGCTTTTATTCCTTATGCTAAGGTTTTATTTCCAGTCTCCACGAACCAGAACCTTTTTAATAAAGAACAGACCTCTAAATCATCATACAAATTGATGTGCTAATAGTATCTTAATACAACTATTTTCCTAGCTGTTATGGTAAAAATATAAAAGCAGATTCTTGCAGAAAGTTAGAGAAGATCTCTCTCTAAGATTTTTTTTTCCAAGAAGGTATTATGGTATAACCCCAGCTGGTAATTAAGCACCACGCAGTCACTTGTTCAGTCTACTCTGGTGGGATGGGAGGGAGAATGGGAAGGATAAAAGTGAGAAAACTCATGGTTAAGATAAAGAAAGTGTAATAGGTAGAGAAAAAGCCATGTGTGCAAGGAAAGCAGAACATGGAATCCATTCACCACTTCCCACAGGCAGGCAGGTGTTCAGCCCTCTCCAGAACAGCTGGGCTACATCGCATGGAACAGTGACTTGGGAAAACAAATGCCATCACTTCAAATGTCCCCCCTTCCTACCTTCTTCTTCCCCAGATTTATATGCTAAGCATGATAGCAATACGTTCCGGAATATTCTTTTGTTCAGTTGGGATAAGCTGTCCTCTCTGTGTCCCTTCCCAACTTCTTGTGCATCCCCAGTGCTGGTGGGGTGGTGCGAGAGGCAGAAAAGGCCTTGATGCTGCGCAAGCACTGCTCAGCAACAGGTAAAACATCCCTGTGTGATCCACGCTGTTTCCATCACCAATCCAAAACATAGCCCCACACTAGCTACTATGAGGAAAATTAATTCTGCCCCCAAAATCAACTTGCTAGTAAAGCTGAAGATCAGAATGATTTGTAAAAATACTGTGAAAGTTCTGAGAATGTAGAGTAACTCTATACTATCAGAAACCACGCATAAAAAGAAAATAAACACCGATTAAGAAAATAGAATACATATATATATATATAAGGAATATGTATTTCTGTAAGATTGAAAATTTAATAACAGAAAATTAAAAATAAAAAATCTTAAWTTTTTTAACATTTGTGTAACTTAAGAGATATTTGTGCAAGAGAATTACAAACACACACAGACATCAAGAGTGTTATCAGTAGTAGTACTATTTGTAGCAATATGAAGTCATAGTAGGTTCTAAATGTGTTTCAGCAAAAATACTCTAACCCTGAATTTCAGACCCTTATTTAAGAGTCTGAATGAGGTATTTCTTTGACCCGTCAGTGGAACAAGAGAGCAATGCCAGAAGCTTCCCTAAAAACTCACCTTAGAATTGTGACTCTGTTTTCGGTAGAAGAACTTGAGCATGATTAGAATCCTATGAGAATCCTTCACATAAAATTGAGTTTTATGCACCCCCTACCACTTGGTCTATATTAGTCTTACTATTATATAAAAAACCAGGTCATTCATGAATAGCATTAGCTCTGTTTCACAGTGCTTAGTATCTATACTCATGTGGTGGTGTGCTGATTTGACTGTAAACTAGGAGGGGAAATTAACCCCACACAAAATACCTCAAGAGATTTTAGGTCAAAATTACAATTTTAATAAAAAAGGTAAAAATAAATGCAGGAATACAGAAACACCAGACTAAACAAACCGACAGACTCACGGTACAACCTGACACTTCGTTGACCAGGGTGGTAGCCGTGTAGTCCAGTTAGGCACTGGTCCTGTAGAAAGGCCTGGTAGTCCAGTCTCGGTAGTTCAGTTCAGTAGAGCAGTGGAGTGCTCTAGCAGAAGAGCACTGGAGTTCCCACTCCAGTGAAGTGGAGTGGAGTAGTTGGGTCCAATTCCGAGGAGTGTAGTCCGCTCAAATCGAGTCGAGAGTGTTTTCTCCCATCCCAAACCCTTGTTTTATGCTCTGTTTCTCGGCTGGCACCTCCCCCAGGGCCGGGGACTTCCACAATGAAAGAGGATTTTACCGATGTTCTATTGGCTGCTTTGGCAATGAGCTCAGATGATTCTCATGGTTTCTGAGCTCGGATGAGTCTCAGGGCTTCTGATACTCTATTTCAATGAGCTCAGATGATTCTCATGGTTTTCTGTCATTCTATTTTTACCAAGTCCAGTAATGGACCATGAATCAGGATGAGTGGTGTAATGGGCCATGAATCAGGATGGGTGGTGCTAATGGGCCATTAGCTGAGATTAGATAATCAGGATGGGTGGTGCTTGCTGTCGGCTGGAGTGCCTATCTCAGTTAAGATAAGGAGTCCCTCAGGGACCAGGTGTGTAACTGTGAATTTATTGTGGGAGCTCAGGACTTCTGGACAACCAAACAATATGATTACGCAGAAGACGTTTTATTGTTTACATTACACTCTACTTATACATTTTACAACTACTGTCCAAGCAATCACGCATTACTTGATTGGTCCATTTATCTTGTCCACACACTCCGCACGCACGTTTCAGAAAATATGATTGGTTTTAGTCCAGTGCAGCACAGTCTTTCTTTATCTATTTCCTGCTGTCTTGGTATTCTGTTCTTCAGCTTTTTCTTTCCCAATTTAGTGTGGTTTACATTTCAGTAACCTTGATGAATTCCTGAGGGCTCTGATAAGAATAACTGAGGATGGTTTGGCTGGGGCACATTTCTGGGCTCAAATACCTTACAACAATTTATCCAGCTTTTGTGGGTGGTAATAGAATTTATGGCTAAGCCAGGACAGGTGGATAAGTCAGGAGGGATATTAAATAATGATGTTTATACCAAAGCACCATCTGAAATGCAGTTTACATGTATCATAGTATTGTAAAAATTTTGCAGCTTGTGAAAAGGCTGAAATGAATTGCTCTTGTCATTAGGTGTAATACAACATCCTTTCAAAACAAAGAATATGTCTTCACAATCATCTATTTGCTATCCTGTGCAATGTGTAACTTACCAATATTGTAGGTGAAAGATAATTCCAGACTCTGGAAATAAATATGTTTTTTTTTCAACTGGTACATGCATAACAATGCAAAGGTACACAATGAACACAGCAGCACTTTATATGATTTGCAAATCAGGGACGGTTTCAATTTTCTTGATTTTTGTTTTACCAGATCCACCAAGTTGATCCACATTAACAATTTGTAACATGTTTAGAAAGTATGAAAAGTATCACTGTTTAGAAAGTATAAAAGGTATCACTGTTTAGAAAGTATAAAAAATAGTTTACTCTTATCAGATTCCTTGAAAGTATGGAAAGAAAGAAAAATTTAAAAATATGTATTTTATTTGTACCATTCTTTATAGCAATTTATGTTGGTTTGCAGTAATTTTTATGGTGAGCATCAGAAGTTTTGAGGTTTTGAAGTAAGTTTTTACTCCGGACTACAAAAAAAACCCAATGAAACCTTTGAAAAATAGACTTGTACAGAAGTAATTTATTCTCAGTTGAAATTAGCATGTTTCAGATTCTTCATTTTTTCTGCTTTACTTTATAATTCAAAAACTTATAATTTACTTTGTAATTCACTCATCAGTGTCCATGCTGAATCTCAGAAAACTTCATACTGAAAATAACTTCAAAATCAACATCTGTGTGCTTGTTCTAACTTTGCCAGAGCAGAAAGGTTTCAGCAGGAAAAAGCTTAGAAAGCAAGGGCTTGATCCACTCCAGTTCCTCCACATCACAGTAATTAACTTCAAATTATATGGCTATAAAAGATTTATAGACTTTAAACTGGCCCATCATGAAAAAAGTAATTGCTACCGTAAGTCACAAAGCTGACTAATGATGCACTGATCTGCCATAGAGTGTTTTTCTGGGCTTGGTAAATGGACATCTGAGATACATGAAACACTCCAAAAACAGAATGTCAGCCTGAGAACGCCTGTTTTTTTTCCAGAGAATTCCCGAGTAATGTTCCTGTTTTTCTAAGGACAAATTACAATTATATTTGTTGAAATTTCTTCAAAACAGTGTTACGACCAGGAAGAAGAAATAGAACATTGACATTCTGCTTTTGCTCAGAGCTGTAGATCTTTTTGTCAACAGGGAAGAAAAAAAAAGAAAAAAGGTGTCAGGTATATTGCCAAAATTGAATAGATATTAAGAAAAAGTTCAAAAAAATCAAATAGATGCTCAAGTATATACGTATGTCATTATTTTTTGAGTGAACTATTCATAGACCTTAGGACATTAATGTATTTGTGACTATTCAGTCAGTGTAAATTAGCTAGGTGCATGACTGTGTTGTGGTAGTAAAACATTAAACTGTGCTATCAGGAGGCCACAACTTAAAGGCTACTGAAAAAAAAACGAAAACCCAAACCAATCAAAACCTAAAAAACCCAAAAAAACCAAATCCAAACTACAGCCAAGCTGAAAAAATGTCACCTCCTCTTGGAAAACCTTGCTGTTCTAACAGCAAGGATCACATCCTTCTCACATCTGAGCTCCTGGCAAATTAGTGTCTGGTTGACAGGTATTTACTATTGGTACTGAAAAAAAGATAGTCCATACTTCTGACAATTGCTTATAAGTTTATTGTAGTTTGGATTGTCTCTAAACATTTACTGCATCTGGATCAGATCTAAATGCAGTTGTTTATGTGTGTTAATTTTAAAAAGTCATCCTTCTGGGTGAAAGTCCAGTATCTTGAATTGTGGAACAGGGCCCACATGTGACCAGATAAGAATCCAGTGCTGAAGTAAACTTCCAGAAGTCAGATGAGAAGGATTTACTGTAATTAAATTGAGTCAGAAACAGTTTTAGAGAACTGATCTGACTGGAAAGAGACTTTCCAGAGACTATTTTTCCAGTTACAGCATAATTGCAAAATTTATTAGCAAGCTTGAAATGGACCTGTAACTTAGAACCATCTTCCTTCTCGATATAAGCTCCTTCATTCTTTTCCAACTAGTATCTTGTCTTCATTTCTCCTTAGACATAAAATCACAGAACAACCCAGGTTAGAAGGGACCTCAAAAGATCATCTAGTTCAACTTTTCATGAGAAATAAGCCTAGATGAGATAATCTAGCATCCTGTGCAATTGCATCTTGGAGATTCCAGTAATGGGGTCTCTACTACATCCCCGAAGATGTTCTTCCAATGATTGATTTTTCTCACTGTAAAAAATTTCTTTCTAATGTCAAGATGAAACTTCTTGTGTTGCAACCCATACCTGTTGCTCCTTGTCTCCTTGTTTCGGGTTTGCATGGCAATGGGGGCTCCAAGATGGACCCCCGGCTGGCGAAGTCTGAGTACACCAGTGGTGGTGATTGCAGCTGTGATAGCATACTTGGGAGTGGGGAAAACCCTGTGGAGCTTAACTGTGGAGCAGACACCTACCTGCAGCCTGTGGAGGACCCTACACCAGAACAGATGGATGTCTGAAGGAGGCTGTGACCCCCTGGAAGCTTGCACTGAAGCAGGTTCCTGGCAGGACCTATGGGCCCATGGATAGAGGAACCCGCGCTGAAGCAGGTTCCTGGCAGGACCTATGGGCCCATGGATAGAGGAACCCATGCTGGAGCAGGTTTGCTGGCAGGACTTGTGACCCCACAGAGGAACCATGCTGGAGCAGTCTGTTCTTGAAGGACTGCAACAATTCATTAAGAACTGCAGCCTGTGGGAAGGACTCACACTGGAGAAGTTTGTGGAGGACTGTCTCCTGTGGTAGGGACACCAGACTGGAGAAGGACAAGTGTGTGAGGAGTCCTGCCCCTGAGGAGGAAGGAGTGGCAGACAAAGTGTGATGCACTGACCTCAACCCCCATTCTCTGCCCCCACAAGCTGCTGCGGGGAGGAGGAGGTAGAGGATTTGGGAGTGAAATTGAGCTTGGCAAGAAGAGAGGGGTGGGAGGAAGGCGTTTTATAATTCAGTTTTTATTTCTTATGATCCTACTCTGATTTGATTGGTAATAAATTATGCTAATTTCCACAAATGGAATCTGTTTTGCCCATGAAAATAATTAGTGAGTGATCTCTCCC
Source organism: Amblyornis subalaris (assembly GCA_018881555.1). Classification (NCBI taxonomy): domain Eukaryota; kingdom Metazoa; phylum Chordata; class Aves; order Passeriformes; family Ptilonorhynchidae; genus Amblyornis; species Amblyornis subalaris. The sequence goes on from JACAXG010000544.1 coordinate 39,434, forward strand.
TGTCCTTTTCTTGATTCATGAGCCTTTAGTCAATTTTCTCTCCACTGTTTAATTGAGAAGCTGGAGTGATAGAGTGGCTTTGGTGGGCACCTGGAGTCCAGTCAGGGTTAATCCACCACATTTGGCCCCTTCTGAAGAAAGAGCCTCTGTCCTCTTTGTAGCTGCTCTTTAGTTACTGTGGCCCAGTTTTATTAGGGAAGTAAAATATTTCAAATTCAAAACTCACTATAGATTGTAATTGCTTAAAAATGAGAAAATGGAGATTTAAATCACTAAGAAAGAGCAGGACATATAATCCAGGTTCCCCATTCACAGCCTAAATGTTCAATAGGCAATTATGAATAAGATGAGCCTAATAATTGACTTCAGAAAAATTTCCCATGATCTTTCACTGCCTCTCCTCATGAATGTATTTGGGGTTTTGAATGTTATGTGGGTGGGGTCTTTATTCAAAAGGCCAAAATTATTAAGAGACAGAAGTTTGAAACATTTCTACCTGGACTGTCTGATGCCTAGCTGTAATCAGCTGCTTTCTCAAAAAGCTGTAGTAACATTCCCATTCCTCAGAAGTGTATGGACTATTTAAATGGCCATTTTCCCAAAATAGAAAAAAAAAACATCTCTCATTCCAGTAAATGTAAATGTAGCCCATGAAGCTCTGCTGGCCAAATTAAAACAATTTTCTGGGGTTAGGTGCTTAATAGTTAAGCCAAGTTGCTTGGGAGAAATTAATTTTATATTGTTTTACACTAGCATAATAGCACAATTCATCTGAACAACTTTAGTTCTTAAACTAAGTTGTATTGTATTGATTAATTGGATAGGTACCTAGACAGTTTGAAAAACTTTGTCTTAAACCTTTTCCATTACAATTAGATTTTCTCCCTTATTAAAGTTTTGAATCACAGAGTATCTGCAGTCATATTGCTAGATTTCACTGCATACATTTTGCTTACTCTTTATTTATTTTCAGAAATGTGTTTGTGTGTCCTCTCTTAAAATATCTTTATAGTTAATTTAAACTTGAGGGTGATTAAGTTAAATTTTAGAGATCCAAGGACTGTGTGTGTTTGGTGATTTTTCATAATATCCACCTCTGCTTCTTTAATTCTTCATCTCCCAGTTTTCAGATCTTTAAGCACAGTTGGACCTTAATTTCATGAAGAACAAAAAGTGTGACTGAGCAAGCTGGCATCACCTGGTATCAGATCTATAGAGGTATAAATTGAGAGCTGTTTAGATAAAGAATAATTCTGCACTGAAAAAAATCCCAACCCCCCAGCACCTTGAAAACACAACTGCACTAAGATCAATTGGCTCCCAGTTGCAGACAAGAACTGAACTGAAAAATGTAGGAATTTCATTATAACAACTCACCTGCATACAAATGTATTCATTAGGCATTCGCCATACATTATGTCAACTTTCGTCACAGTAATGTGATAAGTCATTCTCTAATCTTTAGATTATTTCTGTGGAATATATAAAGTGTCATGTTTGTTTAAACAAAAAATCTAAATGTATAACATGATGGCAGTGTGTCTGATTCTGTAATTATTCATAGAATGTCATATGCATATTATGCACTTCAATAACCATGTGCTTGAACAGATTTGTAGATATGCAAGAGGAATCATATTTGAACTTGTCGGAAACTGGAATAATTCGTGCCTCAAACATTGATATAAAAGTTTTACTCATTGTAGCAGAACTGTATGAAAAACCCATTCCTCCCGAAGGATGCCTGACTGGAACTTTGGACTGAAAGTTAAACTGCTGAGATTAGATAAAGGGAAACCCATGATTCAATCATCTCAGACCTGTGGAGAACTAAACAAGGCTGGAAGAAAAGAATGAGAAACAACCCAGCAGCTGTGCTGAGACTCTTCCCTGGCTGGGAGCGGAGGAGGCCATAGCCCACAGACCCGTTTGCTGGGAGCAGGTTTGCGCAGATTTCCCCTCCAGCCGAGGTGGCGGGAGCAGGCTTTGGTGTGTCGTAACCTCTTCTCAGGGGCAGGGAACCCATCCTCCCTCACACAAACTGCCTATGGAACCCCCAACCCCGGGAAGGCCACAACCACGGGATATTCATGTGAGAGGCAGCTGAGGAGGTGTCTTAATCCATCACAGACCCCCCGAAGTGTCCCCCACACTCATTCCTGAGGCCTTGCACCACAGGACTGCATGTGATGCAAAGTGATGCAACAGATCCAAAGTCTGCTGCAAAAGACAATGGCAAATTTGCCCCCCCCGGGGAGGCGCCTGGATTTTCCTACCTAGCCTGAACGTATATTAACTCACAGAATTCTGCATTTCTTGGGGGACCTTCACCACCACAAAGATGGAAAGGATCAACGGAACATCGATTGGGATCCATGGATGGTGATATTTTATTTAGGCTGTCTCTTTCTGTCCCCCCACCTCTTTTTTCTATTTCTTTCTCTTCCTTTTTCTCTCTCTCATATCTACTGTCAAATAAAATCCATACTATTGACACTGGCATATGATCTTGTTTGCACCTTAATTTGGGCAGAGAAATTTCTAAATAATTTTAATAACTGGACCTTAACATTATTACATGGAAAAGATTCGATCTCAGAAATCCTTATTCAGTTAATATTTGATTTTTTTCTCTGGGAAGCATTTCAAGTCTTATGCAGATACTGTGAATACACCATGAGTTTCAGAGTTTCAAAATGTCTGAAAAATGGACTATAAGACTAACTGTAAATCATATTGGAAACAGACCCCAATACAAATCAGTCTACTCAATATTTAAGAAACAAGGTGTTTGGTTTATCACTAGCAGATTTATTTGACAAGAAACTTGGAAAGCTTAGTAAAAATAATAACTTAACTGTCAAACAGTGATCAATTTATATCCTCAGTTTAATGAATTTTCTTTCAATCAATGATCACATTGCTGCAATTCTGATTTGTGTACACACACACACATATATATTTGTGCTCTTTGTGTATTTATGTGCTGTTCTTAGCAATAACACAAACACTGCAATAGATTCTAAAAGAAGAGGACAGGTCAAAATTATGGTTGAAAATAACCAACTGAATGGAAAAGAAATTAAATTTATTGTGTTGCATAAGTGTTCCTCTGCTTTTCTCTTTCTGTTTTTATCAATTGCCTCTGCAAGCTGTTCCAGCAGTGCAAACTGCTGGCAAGTTGTTTGTAATATTGCCGAACCTAGAAATTAAGGCACTTTATAACACCAGAAAAACTCCAACAGGAGCCACCTTATAAATGTTTTGTAAATCTCAAGCAATTTTTATTACCATAAATGCCACAATGGAGTCACTAAGAAACCCTGGTGATCAGGACAAGAAAAAAGAAAAACTGTTTTTACAGCTTGCTTGTAGGAATTAGAACACAACAGAATTGTAAGTTCCCTTGGGTTATGAATATCTCTTTAGCAATTTTAGTAAAGATCATTGGTATTTCCTTGCAACATGTTTTTCTAATGGAAAAGAGAGTTTTAGCCAAAATAATAAAATAATAAATCTGATTATAATTTTAAAAGTAATTTTTTGTACAAATGAAAGACCAGAAGAGGCTGGTCTTAGTCAAATGCTAACTTCACAAGGAAATATGAGAACTAAGGAAATAATGGACTGAATTGCTTGCAAATGTCTAAAGGTGATGTTTAGCTATTTAAGTATTCCCAAAGTTACATATTGAAGTTTCAGATACCACTAAAATTTTCGGCATTTGAAAATACTACCTCAATTTTACAGCTTTCAAATTATCAGAATTTTTCCAACTTGAAAAGGAAATTCAGTTTTTAATGCACTCTGATGGCACAACGACTAATTAATAAGGTTTTTAATACTGCTTTCAGAAATATGCAGTATGATCTGATTTACTGAACCTTTTGTCTATCATGAAGGTAGTTGAGTATAGTATACAGTATCACCGTATTTTTCAGTCCACAACAGTGCTGTAATTCATTTAAAGTTAAATGCTTCTACTGTGCATATTTATCAAAAAAGTACTCGCTCTAACATCATCATTATTTACAAATTTCTGTCAAATCCAACATATGTTAAATTAGGATTCTACATTAAGAAGTCAAAACCTTGTCTGTTTCCATCAGATATCTCTGAGGAAAATATGGTTATTTAATTTGTTTGTTCACAACTTACATGAAGCACAAGTGTACTCTGTTTGAAAGAACTGCTTAGGAGGATGTTTGCCGTATCCAATCTGTGACAAACTAAATTTTCTGGAAATGTTTCCAAGGATATTTTCTCTTCCTTCAAGCAACTGTACCTGTTCAGCTGGAAGAAATTCATGGAATATCATGACTGAGATGGAGCAAGCAGGAAGCTGGCAGCATGCACAGACTTTTGGAGGTTCCTGCAGGATGACAATTCTGCCTTTGATAAGGAGTGGTTCTGAAGTCAAGCCTCCATACTGACAGTGGGGCTGTGCTGAAATCCAGGAAAACACTGAACTTGCTGAAAAAGAAACTAGGCTAGACTGAGGAACCCAGTGTGTATCTGAAAAGGGAAGACACTGTTTTTTACATCTTTCGGTTTAAGCTGTCTCACATGGATCTGAGATTTGCTTACATAAGTGCGTAAGGCATTTCATAATGAAATGTATTACATATACCTATTTGCCTCAGGTTACCCAGCCATCATCTTCAAACTTCCAGAGAAACATGGGAGGGCAGATGCTTTTAATTCTCTGGGTATCTCTGTGTAGCTTTTAGCTAAACTTCCTTGAACCCTCCATAGATCTCTGCTCTGCTCTGCTCTGGCAGGGCAGAAAGACTGAGCTCTTTATGAGATATGTGGCATCAGGTCCCTACATGCTTTAGTTTAGGCAAAATCTCTTCCTAACAGTTCCTCTCTGCCTCTCCTTCCTCTTCACACTTTTCCTGTGCTTCAGCATGGATCTTCTCCATGTCCTTCAGGAACAGTCTCCTCCTGCGTAGCTCCTCTATGGTCCACAGTTCTACTAGAAAAGCTGGTCCTGTATTGTTTTCTCTCCATGGCTCACAGTTCATTACAGGAATTTGCTTCAGCATGGGCTGCAATATAGGTTGCAGTGTGGATATCAGCTCCGTTGTGGGTTCTCCAAAAGCTGCAAGGGAATCACTGTCTCAGTGCCTGGAGCAATTAATTTTTTCATTTACATGCACTGGTATCTTACATTTATTATGATCTCAGTAACTCAGGAATTATGGGCCAGAAACACACACTTTGTGTGAGGAGGACACACAGGCCCTTCTTCAAATGCTGGAAACTTCTAGCTAAGTATGCAATTTATTGGGGCTTAACCTAATTATGTAAATCAGTTAAATCATGTGGCAAACAGACTGCTGGAATATGAGGAGCAGAAAAGGATGTCTGCAACAGGAATGGTAATGAATCCACTAGCCTTCACAGAGAAAGGGAAAGGCAGATGAATATCACCTGTGGAAAACTGAGCGGCTCCCTTGGGCAAGATATGGAGAAAATTATCTGTAGTAAAATTAGTACCTCTGCTGAGCCTATAAATATTATCATCTTCTTCATATTGTAGAACTTCACTTTAAATATGTAGGCACTGGTAAAAATAAAGAGAGAAAGCTTTTCTAGTTTCCATATTAAACAAAGTGGTGCTGATGCTGATATTTAAATCATGTTAAAATAAAATGACATCGAATACTGGATTTCTTTTAACTATGAATATTTCTACTTTTTGTTCCCTCAAATCCTCTTTGCTCTAATCTCTAATAATCCAAATTTCATTGTTCCATTCTTTTCAGACACTTTAGTATAAGAAGCAGACTTGTCAGCAGTAAATGCAGTTTCTATGTATGATAAGTGAATATCTTTATAGTGAGATATAACATACAATAATGTACAAAAATCAATAAATATGTAGTGCTCCAAGATATCTGTCTGTCTATTAATTGCCAGCAGAGTGACAGATTGATCTTGTTAAAAGGTATTTCATTCATGCTGTAAGATCTAAAAGAGTGCTGAGTAGAAAAAATGCCAAGTAGAAATATCCAAATCAGCATAAAAAATTATCAGAAAGTTTTTAAAAAGATAGAAATACCAGTCAGCAGAATAAAAACTACATTTCTGTGTGATTTTGATCTTTTTAAGCTAAGAATATTCCAGTTCAAATTATTAGGACAGTGTATAAAATATCATGTCACAGTTAACCTGTCTACCAAGTGTAGGGTTTAAGCCCTACAAACTTACACTAAGTGGGAAGGGAGAGTGCCAGACATCCAGTGACAGGTCTCGCTCACAAGAGGAGCAGAAGAGAGTGGGGCAGTGCTTATGGCCCCTGCAGAAAGTTCAAACTGTGAGTGAACAAGTACAACTGGTTTCTAGGGAAAACCAGTGACCACAGGGGGCCCTGGTAATTTGCATATGCAAGGTAGTACACTTTGCTCATTGTTAGGTTGCTGCCTGCTCTGCTCGGCCACAGGTTTAGGCTGCAAATCTGATGGTTGCCCCAGGTAGGAACTGACCATGCAAACCCACCTGGAAGCTTGAGATGCTCAGGGAATTAGATGTATGACATCTTTCAAGATAATTACAGTTTTATAAAAGTACAAGGTGACTGCGACCTGCTGAAAGAAAAGCTATGCTGACATCTCCACCCAGACTGACCTCCAAAGGGCTGAAATAGCTGTCCAGACCTCAGGGTGCATGGAGTTCCAGCATCCGGTAGTGCCTCTAACACCTAAAGACAGTAGTGGATGTCAAAATGTCAAGTGTGCCCAGCTAGAAGTAGTTTTCGAACAAGTGGCTCTGTTACAAGAGACACTCAACAGGGAGCACAGTATCTAGGAATGTGAGTGATAGATCAATACTATTGTTTGTGCTGTCCCAGGCTGAGCAACAGCCTGGCCTTAAGGCCATGCAAGGGTAACATAAGCCTGAACTCAACCTCGAGCTGGCTGACACAAGTAACTCACAAGATGAGTTCCTACTTGGGGCAGAAGGAAGAACCTTTCCCTAAAGGGTCCCTACATAACAGATATGATGCTCTGAGGGTGAAGAATGAAAAGGACAGGAGTAAAGGAGAAGGATTCAGCAGAAGCTGACTGAGAAGTTGATCCAATTACCTACCCACATTAGAACCTGTACCACCAGAAAAGTATGTAAAGTGATCAGAGATTTCCTATTGAGACCCACAGATGCACCCATTACCATCCAGACAATTTCTCTAGAAAATTTTTCCTCTCCTACTAGTCCAAGTAGGGCCCAATTATACTGTGATGAGGCAATTTAGTGTAAGAATTACAGATTAATATTTTCAGTTTGAGCTCATGAAGTCAAATTCAGTCATACTTTAGCTTGTTTGCCATTTCAGAAACCCTCCTGCTAATAATAATATCACTGGAATATTACAAGCTTTCCAAACACGTATGCAGACACATTTTTTACCTACGAGACCTTTCATACAATCATAAATTGATAATTTTATGTGCTTTGGATCATAATATTTTAAATGTATATTGATACATGTAGAAAGAATGATAAAATCATAGAATGGTTTGGATTGAAAGGGAATTTAAAGATCATCTTCCTGCAGCCCCCCTGCCTTGGGCAGGGACACATTCCACTATACCGTGCTGCTCAGAACCCCAACCAAATAGGCCTTTAAAATCAATTAAATTCTCAATTTTAAAATTGTTCTTACTTCAAATATAATGGGACACATCCTCTTTGTTAAGAACTACAATGTTCTTTATCCTTTCTTATTGCTGTTATTATTACAAATGTGAGTCTGGATATACAATAATTGCTTAACGGGAAACACTTGAAAACACATGAATAAATTAGTGATAGGTTTAGATTAGTTTTAAAGAAATGTGGTAATGTGCTATTTCAAAGTTTTATAGTCAATGGTTCAGGTCCCACTTCCTTGTTTATTGTATATGCCCAAATATTCCTTCCATTATTTAAAACAATTATTTTGGGATTTAAAATAATTTAATTTTAAAAGCATTCTGCTTTTGATATTCTCTTCTGTGAAAGTGAATGAATAAATAAGAAATCAAAATAAAAAATTAGTTACATCTATACATTCCTCTTTGTGGAATATGTGTTTCTTTTGTGATAGACCAGACTAATGTATCACCAGAGTGGCAGCTCTCATCACAGCTACTCTGATGATGTATTAATGTAGCATATCATCATAGTGCTGTCACTGTGATAATTTAGTAGTGTGCTACATAATCAGATTGATGATGAAAAAAACCTGTGCCCAAGACTGAAATCACTGAGAAGTTTTGTAGAATTCCCCCAGGCTCTGTTTGTGTGTACATTTGTATATGTCTACAGAGAGAAAACTGTTATAATAGTTTAATGCTCCCATACTCTACCTGCTTTCTATTTCTATCTTCTCTTTTATTCTCTTTCCTTTCCACTCAATTTATCCTTCTGTATTATCTTTCCTTTTGCAGTTTTCAGCTTCTATTGCTTCCACCTACTGCTCTTTCCCTCTTTATCCTGATATTTGATAACACAGGTCTAGGCCAGGCTATAGTCTTCCTTGCTATTCACCTTCTTCCTGTCCTTTCCTGAATATCCAGAATTAGCCATATGATGCCAAAGGACTTTGAAACAAATTTCATTATTAGTAATAACTGTACCAAAATGGTCACACAAAACTGGAAGGAAATCTCTCTTTTTTCCATTCCTGAAATACATATTTCAAGAAACACAGCGTAGAAACATGAGTAGTTATCATAAAATCTGTTTTAAGGTGTGTAGAAATGTAAAGTTTGGTCCCAACCTCATGACAATGCTTCTTTTTGAACAGCAATTCTTTCATTTTTAGAGAGAATGCTATTTCACAGTTTAAAAAAACCCCTATTTTTTATAGATATTCAGTGTCAATCACAAAGTGATCAAATATAAATAATATGTAAAGGTACTTTTTTTCTCTAAGATATCTGTCTATTCCCTAGTAAAGGCAAAATTTTCTATTTCTTATATTTCGCTCCTCTATTCTCTCTCTCTCTCAGTGATATGGCAAGTGATTTTCACTACAAAGTCAAACCAGTAGAACAACTTTATCTAGAAGTTGAAGTACTGCTCAAATCACAGAACTGAGGTACAAATTTTAAGTTCAGCTTGAATTATCTTCTAATCCAGATTTATGATGAAAAGTAAGACAGTACAAAATAGAATCATGCATCCAGTTGACTTAGGCAGAAATATCTTTTGCTTCTGCTACTATTTCTTAACTATTTACTCACAGCCTGAATTAAAACTTCCTGCAGCCAATGAAAATTTCTAGTGGGCTTTCAATAAGATCATAGGATGGCAAAAGAATGTTTTCCTAACTGTTTTCCTAAGTAGTTTTTGTATTTCTTTGTATCTTTCGGTCTTTCTGTTTGTCAAATATTCTTAAAAGTGGTCCAGATGTATTTTCATTTGTATTTCAAACCTAGGAGGTAAGAAACAATAGCACAGAAAATGTAAGTATACAACATTTCAGCTATGAAAGCAAAAATTATATGAGAAAAAAGCATAAAAATCTATATGTAATCTGTCGGGTGTTGTTTGATGTGGTATGAACTGTTCACTGATGTCAAAAATTTTAATTAGGAAAGCTTAAATAACAATGTAGTACAACTTGATGGCTTGCTCTAATGCTTTTATTAGTGCCCACTCTGTCCATTCTATATCCAAAGTAACTGTTTGGGGAAGTTAAAACCTGACAACATACACTCCGGTGGCAATGGTTCAAGGCACAGCAAATGTTCCCTTTGGTGTCCTTTCAAAGGTTCCAATAAAATGGGGTATTAATTTTCAGAAGATTTTAAGCTTGTTGGTTCTGCACCAGACATTTTTAAGAATACCAAGTCAACAAGGTTTTTCTTTGCCTTGAAGTATTGCTCCTAAAGATAGCACAACATGTTTTCTGCATTGCCAGAAATTCAAAACTTGGATACTTTCTTTACATCCTTTCATTTTCCAGGGTGCCTTTGCTGAAATGATTCTCCTGCATATTTCTGAGCTGTTGTTTTCCCTCTGATTATTGCTTGACATATTACCCAATATTAGCTAGTGAGCTCAGAAATGGTCAGAAGTGAAAATATGGTTTAACCTTCAAGGCCTGAAAGTGCCAAACTGGTTTTTCAATGTCAGGTTTTAGGCACAAATTCATTACACTTGTCCCTAGAAATGAAAATGTGCAAGAGTTAAGGTATCATATTATCTATTATGCCTATATGCCTATATTTTATTTTGATCTTCTCTTTTCTTTCCCTTTGATAATGCGGGCAGATTTACAGAGATTGCAGAAGCCTAAATGAAGTAATTTTATTGTTTCTCCTCACTGCAATAAAGGAAGCCCTAATAATAGTCTATTACCTTTTACGTTATTCCCATTATTCTTTTAGAAAATACTGTGCTAGTCTAGGAAATGGCTTTTTATTTTTTTAATTTAATTTATGAACTTAGATTTCTAAGCCTTTTTTATTTCAGTGTGCAGCAACATATTAGTCATAAACAGTCAGGAAGAGTTCAACAAAACATACATTTGTAGATTCAAAATTAAACCTAGGCTCTCTATAGGGGAAAAAATCAATAAATGTTAAAGTTCATAGTTCTAGAAAAAAAAGGCAGAAAGAAACTTATTATGTTAGATTATGCTTCCGTTTGAAATTGTATAAATGAAAATGTAAGTTGCTATGCAGAATATACAAACAGGACCAAATTCTGATTGTGGTACTTTTCCTGATAGTCCTATATCCAATAGCATTGATGTGAAACACCGGGGGCGCATCTTAACAGAAAATATAGCATATCCTGCAATGATACCGCCTTAATACATGTAGTTAAGTAAAAATTAGGGAATTCAGTGTAATTTAACTACTTCCACTGGGAACCTGGGAATACAGACAGGAAAACTTGGGCTAACTGCCTTTTACACTGTAGAATTTTGGAATCCCAAGTGGCAGTTCAGAGCAGTCAACCTGCTGAACCCTTCAGTGGTCAGTCAGCAAATTTAGTATATGGCTGAATGACGACACTAATTAAAAAGTGCTGAGGAAAAGGACAAGATGCAAATTAGACTTCTTGAGCACTATATAGAACTGCAGAGTAGTGTTTCTTTTTGGTTTTGAGTCACAAGTCTAAAAGTAGATCTATATTTTCTTAGAATTTTATTTTACAAATGTATTTGTAAACACAGCAACAAAAAGAAGCAAGGTTGTGCTTGTGTTTCATATAATATCCAAGTACTGAGCAAAGCATTGTAGATAGGCAATCACTTTCTTTATTTTAGAGAATTTAAAACTTCTCTTTAACACTGGTTAAAAAAACCTCCAAAACAATTCTTCATCCCTTTTTTCACTGAGATGCGTTCTTCCAGGTTAAGTTTGCTTACTCCAGGAATAAGTTAAGCTTTCTTCTGGCTGCTCTCCTTTTTTATACTTCTGGTTTGGGTCTAGCTCTGGGAAGGAGCTAACTTTCTCTATAGCATCCCTAATAGTGCTGTGCTTTGTGTTTGTAGCTAAAACAGCGTTAAGACACCAGAGTTTTGGCTACTGCTGCACAGTGCTGCACAGCATCAAGGCTGTCTCTCCAACTCCCTACCACCACCAAAGGCCAGCAAAGCAGGGGTGGGCAAGAAGATTTAAGGGGTGGCTGTTGGGGAGGTCTGGTAGCAAAGTCAGTCTGGGACAGCTGACCCAGACTGACCAAAGGGATATGCCATACYACACGATGTCATGCTCAGCAATAAAAGTTAGGAAAAAGGAGGAGCATTTGTTATTGCGGGCATTTGTTATTAAGGTGTTTGTCTTCCAAAGCAGCTGCCATGTGTAACATGGCCCTACTTCCTAGGAAGTCGCTGGGCATTGCCATCTGATGGGAAACAGAATAAATTTCTTTTTTTTTGCTTTACTTCTTCATTCAGCTTTTCCTTCTCTTCATTAAACTTCTTTTATATCTACTGAAGGCTTTTTGATCTTATTTTCTCCATTTGTCCTGCTGAAGTCAAGATCAATCTACTACACTGTCTTAAGGTGAGACAAAACTCATATTTTCTATTTCTCTCTACCAGCCATGGATGGGAGCTAGGATGATATAATCAGCTATAATATACATATGTATATTATATTTCACCAGATTAATACTTTCATTTTTTCTTCATAATTCAGAATATTTTTTAAAAGATGACTAATTCTCGAGCCTTCTTGCTTTCTTTTTTTAAAATAAATGAAAAGGGAAAAAAAAACCTGAACAAGAAGAATTAATTTAACCATGAAAATGCAGTTGTTAGGATAATTATTTTTAAATTCAAGATCTTACATCAAACAATATTGATTCTTGCTATTGTCATTAAGATAGCTCAACTTGTGTGTCTCGTGGGGACTGATGCAGTTTCCAAAAAACTCATTGATATTGTCCATGTTTTTCTAAGTCATTTCTGCATGGCAGGACTTTACTCACATTTGCATTTGTATGGCTATTTTTTTTCTCATGCAAGATGTTTTCAAACCAGTACAGCACCTGTCACGCTTGTTCTCATGAAATAATAAAACAGCTTAGAAGAAAATGAAGAAAATGTTTGTATCTATTCCTCAAAAATATTATGTATTATGTAAACAAGTTGAGGGGGTGTTGTTTATTTTTTGAGGTAATACCTTGTCTCTGATAAAAGAGAGTATATGCTGCCAGGGTAAGTATTAAGGGGTTTGAATGATAATGTACATCCTTGTAAAGCCCTTTTTCTTGTATCCTTGCATTCCTTTTTTTTTTTTTTTTGAACTGTCGAAGAAAAAAGAAAACCCCTATGTGTATTAGGTTTGGCTAGGAGAGAGTTACTTTTCTTCATAGCAAATGCTATGGTGCTATGGTTTGGATTTGAAATTTGAATTTGATTCCGAAACCAGTGTTAACAGCACATTGATGTTCTACTCATTGCTGAGCAGTGCTTGCACAGCACCAAGACTGTCTCTGTTTCCCAAGCAGCCCTGCCAGTGAGAAGGCTGGGGGTGCACCAGAAGTTGGGAGGGGACACAGTTGGGACAGCTGGTCCCAATGATCAAAGGGATATTCCATACCCATATAATGCCATGCTCAGCAGTGAAAGGTGGGGGAAGAAGGAGGAACAGGGGACATTCAGAGTGATGTTGTTTGTCTTCCCATGTCACTGTTACACGTGATGGGGTCCTGCTGTCCCGGAGATGGCAGAACACCTGCCTGCCCACGGGAAGCAGTGAATGAATTCCTTGCTTTGCTTAGCTTGTGCACCCAGATTTTGCTTTGCCTATTAAACTGTCTTTATCTCAACCACATTTATCATATTTATCCTTGCCATTCCCTCCTCCATCTAATATTGTACACCTGAGTCACTGTCAAGTTAATGTTTTAGATTTGCTCTTTCACTTTATATGTTTTGCGTGCTTGTGTCTAAACTCCTATAGCAGTCACTGTAGCTGTAAGACTAGCTCTTCATTTCATATTCAGCTGAATTTATTGGCCTTAACTTGCATGGTCTTATGCCATTTAAGATTTCCTAGCATATAAGGTACCTCTGTCTGAGTTGTCAAATAAAGCACCCATAAAATAATTATGCCTTCCTATAGCAATAGGTAGACGTCAGACATGAAACACCTGAACACTTCAATTTATAGGAAGACATCAAGATTTAAGCGCCTAAATTTCACCACTAGATTATATTTAGACATTTAAATTAGAAAAATCTGAAATTAATTTTCACAATCAGTATTTAGTTTCTCTTTCTGAAAAATAATAATTAGGTGGTTCTTCCCACTGGTATCTCCTAGTAATAATTTGAGTTGATGAACAAATATGTATGCATGAAAGTATTCCCCCTTGAGATCTTCAGAATTCAGCAATAAATAAATATTCATGATATTGCACTCTCTTTTCTAAAGGATGACACCTGAAACTAAAACACATTTATTTTTAATGGAATACATGCTCTAAATGACTCTAGTTCAAGAAACGGAACTTCCAATGGGTACAGTTGTTATCCTTTAAGCTTCTAATTACTCAAGGTTAGGACATGATAGTAATTATTTAGTAATTATCTTCTTTCCAGTATTCTAGGCACTGCCATTGAAAAATTGTTTGATTTCCTTGTTTTCAGGAATACAATACTCATTCAGAAAGATGTTTATGGAGGAAAATAAATTATAATTAGAAAATATTTGCTTAGGAATAGGAAATCGCATATGTGTGTTAATGCTTTGTTGTTGCATATATATAATAAATAATGATAGCTCTTCCATGCAAAAATAAATGGAAATAATTTTCATATAAATCCATGCTTATTTTTCATGATAATGTGATAATGTGCTTTGATACATCTCTTCATTGTTGAAAGATTTTTAGACCATCTTTGTTTTAGAAACATTATTTGGCAGCAGTTGGCCTTATTAAGGTAATTTCAAAATGAGTTTTTAATTTGATATGATGTTTAGCTCTTTGGAAAAAAAAATGTATTTTCCAGTTTGTGATTTTTTTAAAAGTTTAACTTCTTTGTGTTGCATCCCTGCTCGTGTACTGAAAAGTACTGAAAAGTTGCTCATTACATACAAAACATTCAAAGACATAATTAAAAACAATTTTTTGTTTTTTAATTTTGAAATACTTTAATGTTTTATAAATTAAATTTTAATCAGCAGGATTTATATATATAATGTACAAGCTCTTGTTTCTTAACTATGTTGTTGTGAATCCTGAACATTTCACAGCAGATTTAAGAACACACAGATTGTTCACTTTTGCTCTTCTCTTTTAGAATGCTTTGTGTTTCTCTCCATGTAAGATAAGATAACAATTTTTTTTAAGTCTTAAATGATGGTTCTGCAAAGTGCTTATGTGACATGGAAGTAGAAAATTATTACAAGCAAACTGGTTGCTAAGTTATGATTCTCAAATGCTTTTCAAGATGCATTAAGACTCCCATCTTTTATTGAAAGATATAACATCCATGCTACTATCAAATTCTGTAAAAATAAAAATGACACTTCCAAGCACTTTGAGGAGAGCTGTGAAAGCAAAAACAAAATGAAAGAACTACTATGCCAAGAAAAAGCAACCCGCATTTATTCCTTTTCAACAATTTACAGGATTCTGTGCTACATCTGTAATGAAAAGACTCACCAGAACTGTAAGGGAAATGCTTTACAGCTTGTTCAAACAAGTGGAAATATATTTTGCAAATACAATAAGTCAGTTAACACTGGCAAGATTACAGAACATGTCTGAGACTAGAACTCTGGAGTATTTTGGTATGTTTCTTGACTTTAGATTGGCTGTGGCTTCTCTTCGAACAGTTTTCTTTTAAAAAATGTCTATATACTTTTACATGATTGCTTTAGGATAATACTTTCTTAAAGAAATTTAAATCTCTTGTCTTCTTCCAGCAGGAAACTGAAATGGATTCAAGTTCAAGTTCCTCTCTTTCATTTTACATAACATAAATGTATTAACCCTTTGTTAATCATACTTTTCATGTAAATTCAAGATTAAACCTGAAAAACCGAGTTAAGATTAATTTTCTAAATATTTTTGATTACATTAAAATGTGCTTTAAAATATGAGAAATCAGTGGTAACATAACCACGAYAGATTGAAATAGCATCAAGGAACAAATTAAAATTGAGAGGATGAATGCAATTAATATTGTTTTATAAAAAGTATTTCAGAGAATTGTTTTTTCTACCTTTTAATTTTTAAAATGTATTTTGGAATTACTTTTGTCTTAATATCATTATACATTTTTTTACAAAAATGAAATACTGCTATTAGATTCTGTAGTTTTGTTATTTGTTACTGTCAAAGTATTACAAAGTGCTTTCACACTGTATTTCTTTTAGTCTATGTATTAAAACATTTTGAGTAGCCAGTAGTCACTGATTCTATCAAAGCAGAAGATTAAATGTTTAAACTACAGCAATCCTAATGTCTAGAATAAGATAATAAAATGTCAGTAGTAGTAGAGATGAAATATTTCATACAGATGATAAAATAGAGAAAAATAATATGCTGTATTGAAAATGACAAAAAAAAATCCAAGTTAAAATACTGCTTTGAAATAAAATTTTTAATATTTAATATTGTTAGAGGAAAATACACCACTCAGGATTTGACAGCCCAAGAGAGATGAGGCTCCATACCCCCAGGCCCCAGCCACAGAGAGGCTGAAAGTGCCAGCAGACACAAGTACACAAGTCACACACACACAGAGAGGTATATCCATGTGTCCTTACATGCATACGTGGGCAACAGCCTCAATTCACACACAGTCATTCAGGTCACCAGCATGGGAGCAAACAGCACCAATGGGCTCATCCATTCCACCTGACCAATCACAGACCCTCTGGCTCATCCGCACTCACTCCGGTGCCGGCAATACGGACTCCCATAAATGCACGGATATATGAGAGGCCCTTACTGGAAAACAGCTGAGGGTAGAGATCAACTCACATACACACAGGACCAACAGTCCTCAGCCAGGTTAGAGTTAGAAAAGAATTTAATGGGAAGACAGGACAGATGTCTCCGATCAGGCACAGGGCATAGCCAGACAGGCATATGGACCAGCTCCTTCCTTTTATTCCCTTATCTGTCTATTTCCCACAATTGTTACTCCCCAAATGATCTATCTCCTTTTTCCTGCCATTGGTACCTCCCCTAAATATCCCAAAATTAGTCCTGTGCAATTCCAAAATTTTCTTTCACTGTATCTTGTAATGGCCCCCAAACCCCTAGGCAGCAACTCCCATCCATCTGAAAAATGTTCTGGAGAATGTCTCCCCTTGAGTCCTCCTGATGGGTTTCACACTTGGACACTTAGGCTGAGGCTAGTCTGTTAGGTTTCCAGCTTGCCATTGGGCTTCCTTGTGCTCCTCTGGACTTGTGAAGATGGATCTTTGATGGGCCAATGACGCCTGTGACAGGCCTGGGAACAGCCAGACAGAGTAATTTTGGGGTTCCTCATCTGCCATGGTGTAGTTCTCGGGTTCAAATAAACACGCGGAGACAGCTGTCAGCGTTCACCAACAGGCAGAGGCCAAAGGGGAAAGAAGAGAGAGAGCCGGCCTCTGCCCTCATCTTTATGTATGTGTTTTTAGAAACCACCGTGGATTGGAGGATGGGAATACCACCTCCTGCTGTCTACTGGTCAACAGAATTGTCTATCATATAGGTTAGGAATTCATAAACAACTGTGCCGGTTACAACAACAAGGCTGTGTTTATACAAAAGTGCGTGAGAAATTATTTGCTGCACTAAAAACACTGCACAACAGAAGAACTGCAAAATGCAGGGCTACACCATGGTCTCTCTGTATTCCTTTGTGGGTGTGGAAACAAGACTTTTTAAACACAAAATCTACCAAATATCTTTCTAGAAAAATTAACTTTCAATTTTCCTTTAAACAAATAAATGAAATAATAAAAAAGCATGAATGTCTTTTGACCAGACCTGGATATAAATGGCTATTTTGGAATATTATACAGAAGTTGAACTTATTCTGAAGATTCCTTTGGGCACTGAAGTGAATGACAGCAGAGACAGTAATTAGTAGACAGTATACCACCACTTTTGACAGTCTGAAGTGTGACTCAAACATTGCTAGAAGCCTCCAGGACTGGGAGAAATAAATCACATCAAATAAAAGAAAAGCCAATGTAGATAGCAGCTGCGGAAAAAAATATATATTAAGGCTTATTTCAATTAGAGTCACACAGATGAAAGTGAGAAAGGTTGGATTGATTGCAATTCAAAAAGACAGGAACTTAAACAACTTCAGTCTCCTGTGAAGCATTAAAAGATAAATGAAAAGCAAATTTATAAGAGAAACATCTGTGGCAGAACCACCATGGATTCAATTTCTGTTTTTCTAAAATGGTAAAATGAATATAACCTTAAACAAATAAACTGTGATTAAAACCTTGACAGGAAATATGCGGGTTGACACAGACTGATCTGAGAGGGGAAGGATGCCTATCGTTCTGGCTGGGTGTGCTCTTTGGGAGATAGTTACATCAGAAGTGAATGCCAAAGAACAGCTTTTATTTGGTGCGTTTTGCAGACCTATAATATCTGTAATATTTTATTTTATTGATTCACATTCGAGAAAGTAGTGATGTCCATAGAAAAAATTAGTTAGAAACTGAGATCAAAATGTTAGTACTAGTCAAGGACATTTTATGATCCTGAACAGAAAGCACTATTTTTTTAGCATTTGATTAATTAGACATTTATATGCTAGAAGTCATGATAATGAACAGAGTTCATTATCATTAATGAACAGAGTTACACTCTGTTCTGCTCTGTTTATTGAATAGGTACACATGAAACAAATCCCATTGAGTGTTATGCCTCTAGGAACCAAAGGCTTGATTCTTCCTATGGCATGATTACTTATCTCTGGCTACTTATTGAAGGAAGCCTTTTAAACCTCAGAGTTTCTTTTCCTTTAGGGAAGAAAAAAAAAATTTCTTCTAACATCTTTCCAAAGACATCAAAAATGCAAAACATATTTATTAGGTCTGTGGATATGTATAAATTTACAAGAGATGTGTTGAAGAAAAATGACAGCACAAAATTTTTGTGATAAGTTATTAAATTTCTGTCACTAATTAATCTGATCTGGCATATTTAAAGAAAATATATCTATTATTTAGGTAATTCTTAAAAAGAGATTAAACATTATGTAGATAAATGCCATTGACACAATAGGAAATACACCCTACTTATAGTCGCCTTGATCCAATATTGATGCCACACATCACGTCTGACACCCTGAGCCTGCACAGAACACACTGGCCAGCACGGAAAAACTGTAGCTAAGAATGTCCCATGTGCAAATAGTCTGTGGTACTGACTGTACTATAGTCAGTTTGTAGCTGTAAAGGGTCTGTTTAGAAGTCTTCTCTAGAAAATGCTGTCTAGGAGTCAGATCAGAAAGTTGCTCATCTGCATTTCCAGTTATCAGTCATACCCTTCAGCTGAAACTGGCCATGTCAGTACTTCAATTTATTTCAAATAAAATCAGGTTCATTTAAACTAGCATAGAAATCAGTTGCAACTCTACTTGAGGGAATACAAACATAAGTATACATATGTCTTGTATGTCAAGCATCAGATAGGATAAGATATTAATAGAAAATATTCTCCTTTAAGGTTCCACTTATCCTGAATTAGTTGTCTAGTGCTTAAGGTGCTTACTGGAGGGGAAGGTAATCTTTGGAATGTGTATTCAATTCAATATCTGTCAACAATAAAAAATTAACAAGCAAGTAAAAAATTGGTAGAACAAGCTATTGTTTGTTTAAGAATAGTCCAGGAAAACAGACTTGTTAGTCCAAGTGAATATCCTGAACATGAGGTTGAAGAGATTCAATCTCACTTTCTTTGCAAGGACTTTTTTTTAATCTTTGCCATAGATGTGAATCATAATCACTTTGATGGGAGAGTGAAGCTCTTTGCCCTGTCTTATTTACCCAAAGTGTGCTGTGGACTAGTATTTAAAGTATGGTGCTATGGGGAGCCTGGAGATATGAAAAGACCCAAGGCCTCCTGATGTTCTATGAATCAACAGGGAAGAACTATTGGGATATGCCTCTATATCAATGCATGGGTAACAACCAGGAGGAGTTGGTAGCCACCATCCATCTAGAAACATGACCTAGGCTGCTATCACTAAAAAAGTGCTGAAATTAATTGAATGACTGAAGCACTGCAGTGGTCAGCTATGAACTATTTAGAAGAGACAGTGAAGGAAGGAGAGGTAGTGGGGCTTTCCTCTTCATTGAAAAATGGACTGACTGCACAGAGTAGTCTTTCAAAAACAGCAATGAACAGGTTAAAAGCTTAAGGGTGAAAATTAGGGGCCAAGACAACAAAGGAAACCTCATGTTTGGTGCTTGCTTCAGGCTGTCCAACCAAGGGGATCCCATAGACAAGGAGGTTCTTTGGTTACTTAGGCCGAAACAATGATATTAACTTCATGAGGTAATTTTGGTGTGTTACTGAAAAGCACTGTAGCTGTCAATATAATATCAAACATATGACCTTGAAGATAAATGAAAACTATACATCTAAGTGCTACATACCTAGTGTTGAAAACACCAGCAAGTGTTCCTACGTCTGCCATTCATCCTAAGTATATAGACTTTTGGTAAAAGTAACACAGAAAACTTAGAAGATTGAAAAAACATGGTTTAGATATAAGGAAACTATGCACAAGGCATTACAATTCTCTATGCTTTGGAACAAAAGTGAAATTTTAATGGGAAAACATATGAATTAATATCCTTTGCTTTAAATATAGCTACCCCTAATATTTATTTTCAGAATTGACAAGAGTTTAATTAATAATGTAAAGGCAAATCAGAACAACTATATTTGACAGACAATAGCAGGTCTTCTAGGTAGATTCTAGTTCTGCTGTTTGCAATAGCAAAATAGAAAAATATCCTAAACATTTAATTTGGACAATGACCCAAATGTGGAAGGGATATCCAAGCAGACTGACTGTTACCATCCTTCATATTGACTGTTACCATCCTTCATATGTATTAACCAGATAGAGTTTTTACAGTATGAGACTGGAAAGTCGCCTTATGGGGTTTTGCAGGACCAGGCATCAAAGATATAAGATAGCAGAATGATGTGATAAAAAGTTGCAGCTTTGCTAATGTCATGTCTACATGATGTCTGATTCATTCTTCAACACTGAGGAAAATTAATCACCACAGCGCATGGTATTTCTGATTCCCTACTAGGCAGCAGCAATATCTCAGGAGGAGATACAATGGTAAAAATGGGGGTTAGATAGATAGCAGGGAGCTACTTTATGATGRCCTATATAAAGCTGTTATTTAGTCACATTTTTTTGTTTCTTTTATATAGTACTGAAAGTAAATATACTTTAGAGTTTCATGATATTTCAGAGTTGTGAGTTGTGGGGTTTTTGGGTTTTTTTCTGAGCATCAGCTGGACATCATTCTGTGAGGCTCAGAAACAGAAGAAATCAGGTAATGCATGTTACAGTCCAGTGTCTTGAAGCAGTACAAAAAATAGTTCACCAACAGAGGCTAGAACCACGCAAAATATTTAATATAACTTATGGGACTTTCAGCACAATTCATCATGAGTACCAGCATTCTTATAGTACTTTTTATACTACTTAACTGAAAAAAAAAGTAATTTGTCATGTAAGGATCTTAAGGATGGATCACAGAAGACAGAGAGTTCCAATTTGCATCACTATACACCAGGTTATTTTGGTAAATGTAGTAATGATGGAAAACATTTTAAAACAACACATGGAACACTGTAGGTGGCATATAAAAGAGAGCTCAAAAGCAGGAAAATATCTTGCTAGAGCTTGAATTACAACACTAGTCTGGTCGGGGATAATTGAATATGTTTATCACAAATGCCTTTTCTTAATTTTCTTTGGAAAAAAATACATCTGAACTTACACTGTGTGACTGCCAGCAATTTCGAGAAGAAATACTCATTCAACTGTAATATTGATGTCAACATCTGCAGAAAAATCCCTTCTGTTCATTTCCACCGAATAAGCACTTACATTGTAGGCTTATAAATACCAGCATCAAGTGCTGGATGTTGAGCTAATGTCTCTAGCCAACATCTACACCTATAAATGAACAGGAAGGCTTTTGCTGACAGAAAAATCCCTTACTTATCAGTATCATTCAACTAAGTATGCAAGAAAATAAGTAATTTTTCATTTGATTGCTTTGAGTGTTATTTTTTCTTCATTTATTTCTGTATTGTTTTGATGTGGGTCTGTGCACTCGATATTTTAATTGTCCATATGTTGGGTATCTTAAATATCTGTTCTGTGGGGAATTTGCAGTATTTCTTCATGAACTTCAAGTTGAGAAATCATTCTTTGTAGTCAGCTGAATGCCTGCTGAGTGGTGAAGTGGACATTAGACTTGCTTGACATGTTGGATTCCTCGAGGCTATAATGTTAATTTTTCACTTGTAAAAGATATCCTTACTTCTATGGTAAGTATCCTTACTATACTAGTCTTTGTATCCTTACTTCTGTGTTACTAAGAAGAAAGCACACAGCCAAACAATCTGTGAACCACAGTGCCATGACAGTCTTCCACGAGGGCAAAAATTTCACTCCTTATAGAATTCCATTCTTTTTCACAGCAACAGATAATGTGTAGATTTGTAAAATATGTATACAGGAATTAAAAATCTCAGTTCTTAAAATTGTACAATTTTGCACGATTGAGTCAGAATTTGAAGTTTCATTAATATAATGCACTGAGTAGTTGATTATACAGTACCAACACTCAAATATATTCTACATGTTTTCTTACTGCCACAATCCTATATACTTAGAATATAATATAAAGCAAGTTAAATGCAAGTATGACTCATGGTTTATGATTTTTTTACATATTATTTCTTCACATTCTGGATGTTATCAGCCTAGGTTTTCTTAAAAAATTTATCAACAAATCTCAGACAATGATTATTTCATAGTTCTCACTGTGTATATGCTTAGTCCCAAAGTTATAATTCTGTAGTTTCATCCTGCATAATACTATTTATATAAGTACTGCCTCTTCAGAAGTTATTTTTGTAGCCTAATTATTGCAATTTCTCACAGGAAAAGTTCATCTGCCAATGCAGTTGCTCAAACTGACTTTCAAATCAGAGGTTGTCATACATGCAAAATCTCCTTTCCACACTTAATTTGGAATTCTTAAGTCTATACTTTTATTGTTTGCAAAAACAAGTGGTTTCTGCTGTCTTCTTCTATTTTCCCAGAAGTCTGCATATTTCAAGACTCTTTTTCATGCTAAGAATAACAGTTCTTCCTCTGTTTCACAACACCACTTGTCAAAAATGAATGCTTTTGTAATCAATTGTAGAAAAAACAAACTTATTCAAAATGGTTGTTTAAATTTTTTAATTCCATTTTTAATTAAATTTAATAGTATTTAATATAAATTCTATTATTTCTCAGCATGACTAATAAGGAGAGAAAAATTCTGACAGAAAATAGAATATTTTGTAGCGTTAACAGAAACTTTTAAGGCATTTATTATCTTTCGTTTATTAATGTTTGAAAACCTTCCTCAATGTTGGCATGTTTAAACCTGAGCTTCTCAGACATAGAAGTGTTTTCAAATTCTTTCACCTTCTGTGTTTTGTTTTAGTTTTGGTTTTGGTTTTTTTTTTTAAATGGGAGTCCTTGAAATTGCTTAGATTTGTAAATATTTGTTCTGTCTCCTCATTTAGCTGAGTCTTCTTACATGCTAAAGATGACTCACAGAAGGCAATATATTTTAGTAGCCAGAATAAATCTTAGATATTGACTTGTAGCCTGAAGAAATCATTACATGTTGCTTCGTATTTTGAAAATAAATTCAGCTAAAAACTTGTTATACCCAAGGCAACAAACAAAACAAAGCAAAACAAATGCAACTGGAATAAAACCCAGACAGAGACTTACTAATCCTAAAAGACAGGTGGGGGAGGAATATATCATGTGTCTGGAGTCTGGAGAGAAGTTGCTCTAAATGTCTGTAATGTAGACATATACTTTTAAGGTCAATATCTAGTCTTTATTTAGAGTCAGAAGAGAACAAACAAGTATTTTTAGGTACATTTAATCTTTTCTTTTAAAGCAGACTTTAAAATAAGTCAGATGACTCATGGTCTAAAGTGTCTATTTTTTCCTGTTGACTAGAGGGAGAGCCTTTTTTCAGAACATTCATTTGACATCTCCACTCCTTATTATTGCCCTGTGAAGATACACTTTTTGTCTGTGTGTGTGTGGTCTGAGCAATTTTTAATAATAAAAATATTTAATGTAATTTAATTTTACAAGATACTAAAGTGTTTGTCTTGGTCAGTTGCTTTAGACTGATTGCATGATGTACTCCTCCTAGTCATAAATGAACCAGTATATTCATGAAGTTTATGTCCTGATTCTGGCCAAGACAGGGTTAATTTTTGCAGTACATAGGAGAGGGCACGGCTAGGACATGGAGGTTATTCTATATCACCTCATTTCTTTGCTGGGGGTGGGGGGAATGGAGTCTCTTCCTGGGAGAAAGGTTTCTGGCTGAGTAAGCGTGGTGGAAGGAGCAGTTGGAGAAACTGTGGTTCTGAGCATTTTGCATGTGAATCACTCACCTCACTCTTGTACACTGCTGTCATTAATATCATTGCTGTTACTGTTCATTTTCTTATCACGTTGCTGTTTCCAGTAAATTGTTCTTATCTCAAGCCATAATCTTTAGGTTTTTTTGCTCCAATTCTCTCCTCCATCCCACTGCAGGTGGGAGGGGGAGGGTAGGAGAAAGCAAGCAGCAGCATGGTTTGGAGAGTACCATTCCTAAACCATGACAGCTTATTTAAATGTAGGACACTGACAAAATGATTTTGTAATAAAAAAGATGTACTGAAATGAAATTAAACATTTGGATACACATAATAATGTTTTTCTTTGCATCAGCTGTTAAAATGTTTCAATCTTAAGAACCCAATTTTGTGATTAAATGAAAAAAAGGCTCCATTTTTAGGCTTTAGGTGAGTTCTCAGGAAAATCAACAGCTGACTTGCACATGCTACAGTAGCTTTGTTTTTATATGACATGAAATCATACCATATGCCCCATTAGAGAAGTGTGTGGAAGGGACATTAAAATACTGTGAGATGTTTCTTCATAGAGACATAGATATATAACTGATTTTCTACCATTTGGCAAATCTGAGGCTTAAATTTATTGGAGAAATTGGCATTTATATCTTTATTACTAGTTATCATGTTTTGTGTAGGACATCTGCCGTTGCAGACAAAAAAAAATCCAGAACAAGTATGCATTGTGATAATATAATCTGTCACAAAAAAAGAAAAGTATGCACTTAAATACTACTGATTCCAAGTGGAAGGGTCAAAAAGTAAGATCACTCTAAGTTGTTACATCTGTGTCTCAGATGTTTTTTTTTAATGTGAACTAAAGTATATAACAATTAAAAAAAATTAAGGTTCTGAAATACATGTAGATAAATCAATATTGAAATAACTAACTCGTTTTTCTCATGTCATTAGAATATATATAAAAATTAAGGAACTCAGAAACACTTAGTAGCAATTACTGTTCAGATACTTCTTAGTGTCTGGATGTGAAGCAGGTGATCTATTTTTCAAAAGTGTTTAAAGATTAAATACAATATTAGTATTATATTATTTTATGTTGCATGCTTTCACAGTCATTAATCTTTTCCTACATATTTACCTTAAAAACAAACACATAATGCCAAAATTTAAGGACTTAGAGCCAAATGCATATCCTCCCTCCTAAATTTATTCATAAGAATATTCTAAATAAAGTTCTACGAGCTACTACATTGTTGATTTAAATCTAAATTGGATGATGTAATGCACCTGTACAAGTGYTTCTAGTTGTCCCAATCAAAAAGAGACTCAAACACCGTAAAGTATTTCATTAAAACATCATTTATTAGTGCTAACATGGGAGTGAAAAAAAAAAATAGAGTGCAGATAACATTACATCCCTTCCATAACCTTCCATGTATGGCTGAACTGGAAGGACCTCCAATCTGGGAAAAGGACATAACACCGATCATGTCCATTTAGAGTTTCCCTGGCTTTTTGGTCTTTACACTTTTCATAGCATGCTGTTAGAAGAAAACAATCCTATTTGTCATTTCTATGGTGAAGCACAAGGATGTTCACATAAGAACATCCTGCTTTACCTTAAGAAAAAGAAGTGCAGGGGGTGTACCATCGTTGCCAAGTGGGAGGTGCCTACGAGTGCACCTTTTACAATCAGCTGGGTAGGTTTATCCAGCGGCCAAGGAGGATGTTTGGCACAACGCAGGCCTGAAGGCAAAGAGCTGTTCATAGCATCTCACAGACCTGCACATCCTCACGTTGACTGTTGAGTGGATCAGCAACTCCCTCATGCAATTGTCTTCCAGTTAGAATCACTACTGAACGTTTGTGCTTCTGCAAGTGTATGTGAGTCTTCAAGAGAAAATTAAAGAATAAACACAATGCTTTGGGAACTACACCTCTGGGGAAAAAATTAGTTCATTTCCTGAATATTTCTTTGCTTGAGATTTCTTTGAAATTTGATTTTTTTTGAAATAAATAACCAAGTAGGATATTTTTTCCTTGCTTTTGTTTCTCTGAAGGGTATCTTCGGAAGTCTTCTGTGGAAAGTCTAATAGAAGGATTACAAAAGGGAAAAAACATGTTTGCAGAAGCAGTTAAAGTGATACCCATTTAATCTATACTTCTGCACATTACTTCCTGAATCTGTGCAACAGATCCCTGTTTTCAAGGAAAAATAAACCACAGGAAGTAACAAATTCCTCTGCAGGATGAAAGGGAAAATGTTTCCAAATGTAGCTGTTCTCACTGTGAAGCTGTTTTCATTTAGCCTGAAAAATCAAAGTCAGCATAGACTAACAATATTCATAACTTTTCATTTGCTCTCCCTCATATGCTTGATTTGAAAAAAACCAGTGCCCCACTAACTTGGGTTTAAAACAAGCTTTAAGTTAAGTTAAACAGTTATCAGTTCAGCTTTGTTAATAGGGTTTAATAAAGTGTTGATTGCAATATATTTTAAAACACAAACTAGATTCACTTGTATTACTCTAGCTTTTATATCAACATATCTCTCTGAAACCAGTGTAGTACCTTCGGCATGAGTCATTGCTTCATTATTCAACCTAAAACACAATTAAAAAGCAGCTGATTTTGTGTCCTTCTTGGTAACAAACCACTTTTGTTTAACCAAACCGTGGAGTTTTCTTTATGCAGTCACTAGTATGGGTAGTTTTTTTCAAGAGCATAAAAACTCTTTTCCCTAGAAAATTCATGAATTACACCATTGTTTCCATCTGGAAATACCTAACTTGTGGCAGTAAACATTGTAACACAGATGTTACAGCTCCGAGCCAATAGTACTCTGTATCTATGTACACTTACCTTAGCATTTTATTTCAGCCTCTCTGCAACGTGAAAGATGTTAAATTTCACTTGCTTTTATAACAATAGAAAGAAATTATAACTATATAACATGTCACTATTTCAAATATCAAACTGAATTCCTCTGGTAATAAATTTTTAGTGAGAAAAGAGATTACTCATCAAATAAATCTGCACTGAAATTACTTAAATATAAATAAAGATTCTCATGCTCCATAGATTCAGGGTGGCTGTGTGAGAACATTTCCATTAGATGTTATTATCTCCACAAACAAAGGATGATTATTATATCATGTAGCGAGGACAAAAGACAAAACCTAGGGATAACGTAACACACTAACTTGGATTTGTATTTCCAAGACTGACCTGTAAAGTTCTCCATAGTGAGGATTTTATAACAGTATAGCAGCGTTGCTACTGATAAAAAAACATCTAATATCCCATTGAAATGTAAACACTTCAACTTATCGTAAGACAATTTACCTCTCCAGATTCCATCAACCATAATGAATAGAAGTGAAACATAACTGCTTAAAAGTACGTCTAGTGGCTAGGCATCTGAAGCACTCTGATAAGCCTGAAGAGTCTGATACAGATCTTAAAGGAGAATAGAGTCTTTCTGGATCATTAGCATACAGCCAGGTGGCTTACTCTAATGAGCCTCAAGTGGCATGAGACTCCTATGATGAAACCAATGAATTGTGGTTTTGTTTTTCTTTGCTTATCCTAGCAGCGTGAACTTATAACCAACAGGCACCACATCTAGTCACTTTAATGTAGGAGTATACGATCTGGAGTTGAATTCCATCCTTGATTTCTGTAAACTTACTCTATTTTTTGCAGATATTATCCACCCTTTTGTGTTCAGAAGTATTTTGTTATTTGTGTGCTTGTATCCGAAGTACCCTCCAGAGGATGTTCTAATTAACTTGTCTAATGTCAATGAGTTTGCACAATTAGGTGTGTGACCAAGTCTAAAGATTAATGTAGAGTTTCAGGTGAGCACTCCTGAGAATTATATTGGCTGATAGTCATCTTCATCTTAGCCTGACTCTCTGTGCCAGCCGGACCTTCCCACGCTGAGGTGGCATTTAGAAATAATAATCACATCCACCGAGTAAATTGCACCCACAAAGTAATTCCAGATCTTCTATTTCTGTAACATAAGCAGAATTACCAACTGAAGCAAACAATAGGTTGCTGCCATGCAAACAAGCTTTTCAAAACCAGTTTCATCTAAATGCTTTGATAAAATACCTTTCCCTGGGACATGCAGACCCTGATCTATCATGATTAAGCATTTCTTTGAGATTTTTAGTGAAGCCTAATAAGCTCTCATCACTTTGATACTAAAGATATTTCATGGACATGAAGGAAAATAGCAGTTTAAAATACGTCAAGACTGAATATTCAGTCCTTGTTTGTTTCATTGAGATGGCAAGCAGTATAATCAAATGTGCTATGACTTGCTGGCACTTGAACACACTCTTTTCATCTGGAAGAGCACCTGTGATTTAAAGTTAACCATAAACTATATTCATCCCTTTCTTCTCTAAGTGCCAGCTTATTAGTTAAAAGCCTGCTGCCATATGGTGAAGCTGTACTGACTGAGAAAGTAGAAGAAGAAAAAAAAAACAATTAAAGTAAGCTTCTAAAGAAAGATTTTTCAGAAGAAAAGTTTATGTGATGTTCAGTTACAAATACTGGCATCCGAATTTGGTACTTAAGTTAAAAAAAAAGACATTATTGTGTATGGAAAAAAGATTAATAAACAAACAAACAAAACCAAGGAATAATTATAAACTTTTCATGATGTCCCAGTCTCACAGTTTGCAATATACTGACAAAGCTTTCCCCCCATAAATTGAATTTCAGAAACATTGTATTTGAATGAGGTAAAATGGCTGGCTGGCCTGCCCAACTTGATCAAACCAGTATAGTAACCTTCAAATTTCAAATTAATCTCTAGGTGTCATGGTTTAAATTGAAGATGCTTGCAGCTGTGTTCTAAAAGAATTAATCATTGAGACTTATTTTACTTGATTGAAGTTGTAATTGTATTGATTAATTAGCTCACTTGCACCTGTACAGAGACTGTTAAGGATACCTACCTCTTTAATCTAAATTAAGTGGAAAATCTAGAATTGAACAGCATAGGTCAGTGTGGCCACTCACACTGTGAGTGGCCTCAAGTTACACACCCGAGTTGCTGACTTTGATTCAAGGCAATTGTCTGTCTTCCAGAGCCGGTAACATACGCTACAGTGCCTCTCAGCTTGAAAACACCTAGCTAAGGTGTCTATTTAAAAACAAATAGTTGAGCAACCACACACTTGCTCAATAGATGCAGTGTTGTCATCCGGTGAATTGGGCAAATAACTAATGTAGCTTGGACAAAAATATCAAAAACCAGGAGGAAGTCAGTTTTTTCTCTTGTCAAGAGGAAAAGTTACAGCCACTCAATTTGGAGGAAATACGTTATTTCTATTGAAATGATTAAGTTTAGAGTTACCGGCTTCTATATTTTCTTATATTTATTTAATTTACTTTCTTATTTTTGTTAAGTTGGATGGGTCTTAATTCTAAGCATATTAAAGTCAAAAACATTTAAAAACCACTCTATTGAGCTAGTTTCTTATGTTTGCTCCAAGTAATCATAGAAATCTTAGAAACCATAGATAGGCTTGAGTTGGAAGGGACCTTAAAATCATCTAGTTTCAATCCCAACATTTTGGGCAGGGGTGCTCACCACTAGACCAGGTTGCAGTCCTTCTCTCATGACAACACAATCCTCTGGCATGTAACCTACTCCTCTCAGTTTGGTGTCATCTGCAAACTTGGGGGGTGTACAGTCTGTTGCACCACCCAGATCATTATTGAAGATGTTGAATAGGACTGTACCCACTAAAGACCTGGGGGATACAGTGCCAGTTACTGACCTTCAGCTACACTTTTGTTGCTGAACACCACCCTCTGGGCCCAGCCATTCAGCCAGTTTTCAATCTGCCTCACTGTCTGCTCACCCAGCCCACACATCAACAGCATGCCTACAAGACTTCTACAAGAGATGGTGTCAAAGGCCCCAATGAACCCTGGGTGGACATTATTCACTAGTCTCCTCTCACCTATCAGGACAGCTATTTCATTATGAAAGTTTACCAAGTTGGTCAAGCCTGATTTCCCCTTGATGAATATGTGCTAATTATTCCTGATGATTTTCCTGGTATTCATGTGTCTGGAAATTATTTCCAGGGTTAGCCGCTCCATCGGCTTCCCAGGCATTGAGGTGAGGCTAATTGATCTGTATTTCTCCAGTTCTTACTTCTTCACTTTCTTGAAGATAGGAGTGAAACTTCCTTTCCTTTAGTCCTCGGGCACTTCTCCCAGACACCATGACTGATCAAAGATCATCAAGGTTGTCCTTGCAAAGAAATCAGCCACCTTCCTCAGCACTTGTGTGCTTTCTCATAAGGGTCAATGGATTTATGTATGTCCAGTTTGCTTAGGTTAAAGAATATTCCATTTTAAATATGAATCACCCTAATTTTTCTGTCTCTGTGCTGAGAAGAAATCTGAAAAGATTGACACAGAAGTAATAATGAACTTCTTTCTCTCAGGGAGGAGAATTTAGAAAACAATTTTTTAACGAAGGATTAACTTGCTAGGCAACCTGTAAATTAACCTGTAGGCTCTTCCAGTGATACTTAATTATCTTTCCTTGCCTAATGAGACTGTCAATAAGTTATAAAAATAATATTATCTAAATTGTAATATTATAAAGGGGAGGAAGCAGAGAAGTCGAAAACTTGGTCTTTGGATCAAGAAGCTTCTTTTCAATTCCTGTGGCTCTATGCATTAAGAGAAAATTAGAATGTTCAGAATAGAGGGATGAAAGAAGTATCTCAGATTCTTTCTGATTTGAATGAAATGAAGGCAATACAGGGTTGAAAGAGGAAACTATTTATCGGTTGTTGATGTGTCAGTTATTCTCTCCTGGATCTCTATACAGTCAGTGGAAAGAAACAAATATTTAAGGACATAAGTGATCTAACCTACTTTTAGATATATCCCTCGAGATAAATCATGACCTTGGAGCACCTTTGTCTCTCAATCGGTTATAAAAAGATCCAAGGATGACTAGCTTAGGTCTGGAGACATTTTTCTCATACTTTTAAAGTTAGATAACTAATCCCATCTGGTTTTTTACTTCCAGTGAGAAAACTCCTGAGCTGAGATGGAGACAGCTTAATAACTAGAGCAAAAGACTTGCATGCAAGCAAAGCAAAAAAAGGAATTAATTCACCACTTCTCATCTGCAGGCAGGTGTTCAGCCATCTCCAGAAAAGCATGGGAAAAAGCAGGCTCTGACGGGACCTTATTGCAGCCTTCCACTACTTAGTGGGGGCTTAAGGAAAAGGGAGAGTGACTTTTTACATGGGCAGATAGTGACAGGACAAGGTTTAAACTAAAAGGGGGTAGATTTAGATTAGAGGTTAGGAAGAAATTCTTTACTGAGAGGTTAGTGAGACACTGGAACATGTTATCCCGAGAAGTTGTGGATGGCCCATTCCTGGAAGTGTTCAAGGCCAAGTTGGATGGGGCCCTGAGCAACCCGGTCTAGTGGGTGGCATCCCTGTTCACAGCAAGTGGGCTGGAAGTCTGAGCATCACTGCACTGGTTTTAGCTTAAGTCACTAACGGAAAACATTGCACAGGGAGAGAGGTTTAAATACTCTAATTTCCCCTAGTCTAGTTCCATACATCAGAGCTGTAGATAAGCGCTGCTACTAACCTGAAATTCATTTTTCCAGACTTTGTTTTGTAATCAGTGAAACTAGACTGTTGCTGACCCATTGAATAATTTTTTTAAATTGCATTCTTGCCTCCAAAATGCTAAAGCAGTCTGATTAAAAACAAACCAAACCAAACAACAATCTCTTCCTTTAAATTTAAATTTCTTTATTCAAGCAACAAATCAAGAACAGCATCTCACTTGTAAAAAAAAAAAAAAAAGAGATTATATTTAACTCAAAGAAGGATAGCTGTTTTCAGAAATCTCATTTTAGGGTTCTGCAGTATGGAAATCACAATCTTCCTTCAAATAAAAAGAGGCAAACTTTTTTAGATGAACCATCACTCTTGTTTTGAGATAGAATTAACTGTTTTATCTTTTTATGAACTGAAGAGGAACCAAAACATTATTTTAGACTATAAATACGACCTTCATGCAACTGAACTCATATAAAAGGAACCTAACTGCAAGTACCTAAGGAATTTTCCCTACAGAATTTAGTTTTTTCTCTTAAACTCATATGTTGGACCCTTGATTTTCTATCCTATTTATCTGTCAGTTCATTCCCTTTTTGTGTTCTTTACCACGTGAATTACTTTTTTCCATGACAGAGTCACTACAAAGGGAGAAGCTCTACCCAATTTAGATAAAAGCTCTTCAGTGTCACTTGGCATCAGATTACAAGATGACGCTTCATCAGAATTTATATATGGATATAGATGATTCATGTTCCCAAATACTTTAAGACAGGACTTTTTAACATTGATGTCTTGACTTTATGTATTCATTTCACCACGTTGCCCTTAATGCACCAAAACATTGCTTTAAGTGTGGATTGCCTACAATAAGGCCTTTTATATGTCTAGACCTAAAAGTCTTTCCAATCGATTGGAAAATAGATAGGATGGGACTATCAGRAGAGCTGAAATCAGGTACGCTAAGTCCCTGATTAGCTTCCTAACATTTAGCATTTTCTTTTCATGCTGCGTGGTTTTTTTTCTTATTTTAGTGATCTTATTTTGGCCAATTCATTCTTTATAATGATGCAAAAATTGTATTTCTTTATACTTGCACGAAGTTATTTCACTTAACAAAAATATGTACAATGTGTGTGTACAATCAACTGATCCATTTAGATTTATAATGAATTTTTTACGCATGTGTGTTATGCTTATACATTTATTTTAGCTAAGTCATTAAGCTTGTCCTTCAAGAAAAAACTGAAGATTAATTACCTTCACCTCAAATAACACAGTCAGTTTGATAAGTGCATGAGGAAAGGAAAATTGTCTTGTAACCAAGAAGGCAAGAACAGAGAGTTTTTGTAATTTAAATGTACTCAATGATCAAATATATAACAAACTGCCCTTTGGTAATCTTTTGTTTTGTTTTTGTATTTGTTTTGTTTCCCTAAATTATCTTCTGCTTCCATAAAAGAAGAACAATGGACAGATTTTATCCCTGGGATAGTAAATTTTCATGACTTTTCATCTTCCTGACTTATACAGTCTGCCAAGAAAAAATGCAGAAATCTAAATCCCACACATTGCAATAAGCAATTCTGCAACCGGAGATTAACCTCACTTTTTTTACAAGTAACAACTAGTCACTAAAGGGTAAAAGGTCTCTGCTGTTCTCCTGTTGTATGAAACACAGTGGGATTATCAGGGATTGTGAAAACAAACCATACTTCTAAATAACAACAGTCAATCTGCATACAGTCCTTTACCACCTTTTCTTCTTCTGAATAGCTTTTAGTGTTCTTCCTCAAAATCATCCTTACAGTTCTGTATTCACAGAATCACAGAATCTGGTGAGTTGGAAGGCACCCACGAAGTTCATCCAGTCCAACTCCTGGCCCTGCACAGCACCATCCCCAACAGCCACACCATGTTCCCGACAGCACTGTCCAAATGCTTCTTGAACTCTGCCAGGCTGGTGCTGTGATCACTTCCCTGGGGAGCCTGTTCCAGCGACCAACCACCCTCTGGGTGAAAAACCTTTTTCTAATATCCAATCTTAACCTCCCCTGACACAACTTCAGGCCATTCCCTCGGGTCCTGTCACTGATCACCACAGAGAAGAGATCAGTGTCTGCCCCTTCTCTTTCCCTAACGAGGAAGTTGTAGACTACAATGAGGTCTCCCCTCAGTGTCCTCTTCTCAAGGCTGAACAGGCCAAGTGACCTCAGCTGCTCCTCATGTGGCTATTCCTCAAGGCACTTCACCATTTCAGTTGCCCTCCTTTGGACACTCTCTAAAACTTAAAGTCTTTTTTAGATTGTGACACCCAAAATTGCACACAGGACTCGAGGTGAGGCCGTCCCAGTGCAGAGCAGAGCGGGACAATTCCCTCCCTTGCCCGGCTGGCGATGCTGTGCCTGATGCCCCCCAGGACACGATTGGCCCTCCTGGCTGCCAGGGCACTGCTGACTCACATGTTCTACTTTCCGTCGCCCAGGACCCCCAGGTCCCTTTATAGGGCACTGCTTTCCAGCCTCTCATTCCCCAGTGTGTATATCCAGGATTGTGCCATCCCAGATATGGAATCCAGCGCTTTCCCTTATTGAACTTCATATGGTTGGTTTGACTGAAGTGATATTTGGTTATCCGTACTACTTCACATGCTAACATCATTTTTCTCTTGGCTGGACCTATATATTTTAAGCAACATGTCAGAAAAAAATCTATAAAATATAGAAAAGCCCATTGATAAAAATTACAATTAACAGCAATAAAATAACAGTATGTTAAGGACTCATTTATAGCTTCAGGATCTGATTATTTGTCTCTCCATTACATTTAGATGATAAAAATGAATTCTTATATTTATGAAAAGTTTTATAATTACCAGAACATGAATTATAAATAAAATTTGATAATTTTTTTTCCTGAGAATTAAAATTAAAATTTGATCACAGGAATACTCAGTAGTTCAATTAGCTATTAACTCCAGAATTTTATTATAATAACTTTTCTGTACATATATTTCACTGGAAAAAAAATTAGTATCTTATCATCATGGAAATCTGTTAGATTTTAATAAATTTGGTAATGAAACTGGGCTGACAACATCAGGTCATCATAAAATATAAAAATAATTTTCAGAATATTGGAAACATTTTACTAAATTTTGTTATATACTTTCTACATAAAACCCACAAGATTGTTTGATAGCGTAGCATTTTGAAAATGTAACTTTATCAAAAGTAGGGAAAAAAATGTAGAAATTTAGATGACATCATTAGATCATATGAAAGAAACAACAGAAGTGTGAATATACAGGCCAATAATTTTCAAAAATGCTCTATGAAATTATTTTCTAAACCCATAAGGGAAAAAAAAATTCTCATTCACAATTCATGTGTACATCTTAGCTTCCACTGCTAAATGAAAGCTACTGATTATGTTGTATTTTTGTAAGTCAGGGTCTTATAAAAATATTTTCTTGCGGAATTAAAATCCTGACAGCTGGCTTTCTCCAGCTTGACAGTTTTTGTTGCAGGTGCAGGGATTTCTAAAAGCTTTATTTAGGGAATAGAACTTGAGAAAAAAATTCTGTGAAAGTTTTGAAATTATGAATTTTTTACATATTATAAATATTAATAAAATATTCATATGTGCCAAGATGTTTTTAAAAATTGCCATTTTGGCAGTGTTTTCTATTCCTGCCAAAAGAAACATTTAGAGAGAAGTTTATAAGTGAGTTTAAAAATATATTTATTTCCCTCACATTTGCACTGAAATACACTATGCTGATACTGTATCTCAACTCTCTGGAAGCAATATGTGAATCTGAATCTCTAGAACACATTCACCACTCTTTTTTTTT
Source organism: Amblyornis subalaris (assembly GCA_018881555.1). Taxonomy (NCBI): domain Eukaryota; kingdom Metazoa; phylum Chordata; class Aves; order Passeriformes; family Ptilonorhynchidae; genus Amblyornis; species Amblyornis subalaris. The sequence continues at coordinate 75,053 of JACAXG010000544.1, forward strand.
TCTTAAATAAACAGAAGAACAGAGATTTATGCTTAAAGAGATGGAGTGGGAAACAGGATTGACTGCAATATAACAGTTAAAAATAAATCGGTGCTCCCTATAAAGTGAAAAGATTGTAGATACATGGAGAACTGGGCATGAAGATTTCACATATATTGCTGATTGTTTCATATTTCAAATGGCAATGGTTGTGGTATGCCATATGTTAATGAGGATGAATACAAAGCACATTCAAAATTGTGAGAGGAAATGTATCCGGTGATAATTTCCTTCACAGTCTGAAGAAGTTTGAACCCATCTTGCTTTACTGAGAATTCCCATACATATAAATAAAGGTCCTCTGCAGTATTCTTTAAGATTTTTTCAGATATCTTTGGGCAGAAAGAATTATGCTATGGAAATAATACTTCATTTTGTTCACTACAGAGGGTTCCTAGGTGACTAGCTTTACAGTCAGATAAATACGCATCCCAGAGGTTTGGAAAAGTCTTGTTTATTCTTTTGGATGTCCACTAGAATGCTGAACTGAGTAGTAGTATAAAAATTGACAGTGCCTTGAAAATAAAATATTGGTAATTTTGCCTTTACTGTAAAAAATATGGAAATCCATCATTGCATTTGACTGATTTAAAACCTGAGAAAGTATTGATCAGTAAAGATCAGGAGATCAGCCATTTTTTTAATGTCGGTGAAACAACTACTTTTATTTAAAGTTTTCTAAAATCAACCTTGGTAAAGCTAAAACTAGGAAAACCAGCTTTTCTTCCCGTCTTTTTATGACTGATCCTGAGCAACTAACCTTAGGAATTGCTGTTAAAAAAATACAAGTTCTAAGTTATTACTGGAAAATTACCATTAAATTAAGATGATTACTGGAAAAACTATTTCTTTGTGATGTTAAAGGTACAAGTGTATTTATTTTAAATTAAAATGAAAGATAAGCCAACAAATAAATGGAATCAACTTACCTGACAAATGGACTTATAAATTTCTGTGAAATGAAGACATCTGTTCTTTTCACAAGTGTCAGTAGCTATCAAGGCTTAGACAAAAGGTTTTGGATTGTTGCTTACTAGAGATTTGTGTCTACCATACGTCAATCCCTACTATCATCTCTATTCTATTGGTTAAATTACACTTTTCTGTATTATCTTGGCAATTTTTGAATGAATGGGATCTTTATACACCTCATGTGCTCTTTGTGCTATCTATTATCACATTTCAAACACCTTTTGCAGCAAGTTAATGAACAAAACATTTTGCTTTGTTGTTATAGTAATCTATTGCCAAACTATTCAGTGGTATGTTCATGCATACTAGTAAAGTGAATTTTCTTCTATTTTCTAATGTGTTTTTCACTTTATATGGATAAAAATATTTTCAAAATCAGCTTCTTCTAAGAGGTGAGTCTAAACTGTGATTAATTTCTTAAACTAGGTGTAAGTCAACGGCTCAGATAATGCCTGTTTCCACAAATATTTTTTTAACAACATAGTACCGAAATTTATTATAACTGTGGTGAAATGGGTAGTCACATTTGTAGCTTTTAATAAAGGATATAACTGGAGAAAAAACCCAAAAAACTACAAAACTCAAAAACTCAAAAACTAAACCTGCACAACCTCTCTGAGGTTGCATCAGTTCACCAAATAATATAACATAATATGATATTATAATTGCAGTTATCTACACAATTAAACTGAGTGGCTGAGAAAAATTAAAAGAGAAAGCATTTAAGCAATATTAAAAGCATATCTAAAAGTGAACCCAAGCAGACCAAAAAGAAAGGGAAAAAAATCCTGTAAACAACATATTATTCACATCAGAGACAAAGAAATCCCCACCACGAATACAAAATAAAGTGCAAGAGGTCAAGTAACAAAAAGTTGCACCAGTGAGATATAAAAAAAGAGCAGAAATATCTGGTAAATGACAAGTCATCCTGCAGAGCAGACTGTAAATGTGTCTAGTAAAACATAATATTTTCGCAAAATAAGCAAAATAATGATGGTTAGCATATGTAATCATATGTTTAATAGTGATCAAACTAATAGTGCCAACTAGCACTGGCAATGTTTATTGAAAATTTGAAAGTATTCTGTTTTTCTGTCTTTAACATGGTCACACTAAATCTCCAATTTCCTAAGTACAGGTACATTATACATTCATTAGGAACACAGGTCAAGTCCTGCAAGTATTCTGCAGGGTAAACAATAGAATTCAAAAATCAATCTTAAAATACACCATACACCATACAGGCAACAAAAAAAGAGAACTGGACATAAGTTTCAAAAAGCCTTTTGTGTCGGGAGGATTTAAAACTATATTATTTTTGTCAGGGCTACATGAATACAGAATGGTTAGTTCATAACAGTGGATGTCTACTGCATTTCACATTATGAACCGCTTAATGACAGAAGGCTAACAATAGTGAAACATAAAGTTGCAAGTGGGAGAAGTTAGGCAAAGATGTAATGCAAAGAAAAAAATCAAATCAGAATGAAAAATAAAATACTCCTCATGAAAACAAAAATTTTAAAAGATTTTAAGACAGTTTATGTTAATTTTTTTAGACATTATCGGGGACTGCTTGTTTGAAACGGCGAATGTCATGGCTACTTTCTTTTCATATCTCTTCCGAAAGAGGTGTGTACAGACATTACTTGGATGTGCCATCTTCTTTATTGCCAAGAACAAGAGTGTCTAAAGCACAGAACTGTTGTTATTAATAAAAAAACATAATCCTGGATGGGTTTTGAGGTCCCTTGCAGTCTTCCTGAAAGCGTGGCGTTTGTCCGGCAGTGCCGTGATGCGTTTGGCGGTGTGCGCACACACACACACACACACGCACAAACACAAACGCGTAATTAGTTGAGGCAAAGAGTCGGAGGGGTTCTCCTTGTGTGTTCCACGAAATAGGTTTATTCCGCAAATCGTCAGGGAAGGACAGAACCCAGAACAATGGAGGGGTCAGGGTTTTTTCCCGGGGTAGTGGGGGCGGTGAGACA
>JACAXG010000545.1:0-17158 GCA_018881555.1 Amblyornis subalaris
GTGGTCCCTTTTGTCCTTAAGTACCGTCCATTCTGCGTCATTACCGTGGAAGGCAGCTGAACAGATAACTCCCTTTTGTTCTTAAGTATCGCCCATCAATTCCCGGCCAGCCCCTCCCCAACTACACAGCCTCCCTGGTACCCCGGGGGGGGAAAGGAAACAAATTTGTAATTACTTTTTTTTTTTCCTAACCCGTAACAGTGATGATCCCACAGAGTCTAATTGGAGGCAAATGCTATATTCCGGGGGTCAATACTGGGGCCAATATTGTTCAACATCTTCATTAATGACCTAGTCACTGAGACAGAGTACACTCTCAGCAACTTTGCAAATGACATAAAAGTGAGAGCAGCAGCTCATAGACCAGAAGGCTGTGCTGCTGTTCAGTGGGATCTCAACAGGTTGGAGAAATGGGCCAAGAGGAATCTCATTCAGTTCAAGAAGGGGAAGTGCAAAGTCCTGCACCTCGGGAGGAACAATTCCATGCACCAATACATGCTGGGGACAACCCAGCTGTAAAGCAGCTCTGCAGAGAAGGAACATGGGGTTCTGGTGGAAAACAAATCGACCATGAGCCAGCAATGTGCCTTCAGGGCAAAGAACACCAATGGCATCCTGGGCTGCATCCCAGCTAGTTGAGAGAGGATTCTTCCCCTTTACTCAGCACTGATGAGGCCACACCTGGAGTTCTGTATCAAGTTCTGGGATCCCCAGTGGACATAGTGGACAGAATCCAGCAAAAGGCAAGAAGGATGATTAAGGAACATCTCTTATATGAGGAAAGGCTGAGAGAGGTGGGACTTTAGATACGACAAGGCTCACAGACTTATTAGTGTGTATAAATACCTGATGGGAGCCAGGGTCTTTTTAGTGGTATCCAGTGACAAGATGTGATGGTTTTACAGTGAGGAAAAAGTTAAGGCTGCGTGAGCCCCTTCCCCCTCCCCTCCCCCGTGACAGTGAGAGATGAAAAAAATCGCAAAAATGAAACTACGAAATGTAAAAAAATGTTGGAGTCAAAATTTTGCTAAAATAGAATAGCAATAAACACAACAATAAAAAGAAAATTGTACAAAAGAGTGAATGGTTTAACCAACGAAAGCAAGGTATCACGTGCCCTCCCGGAACAAAGACAAGATGGCTGCCATTCCTGGGCAGTGCCACATGGCCCTCCTGGAACAAAGACAAGATGGTTGCCATTCCCGGGCACAAACTGAAACAAAAGAGGTTCTGTCTGAACATAAGGAAACTCTTTCTTACTGTGAAGATGATCAAACACTGGCACAGGTTGCCCAGAGAGGTTGTGGAGTCTCCATCCATGAAGATATTCAAAAGTTGTCTGTACATGGTCCTGGGCAACCTGCTCTAGGTGACCCTTGCTTGAGTATGTGTTGGACCAGATGACCTCCAGAGGTCCCTTCCAACCTCAACCATTCTGTGATTCTGTGAAATCAAACTAATTTAAATTCTGCTCATAAAGATTCTTCTTTTTTAAAAAAAAGAAAGTTTTGGATGTGTCAGGTGATTGAAGAGACAGGACTCAGCTTGATGCAAGCAGAAGTCCTTTATTTTAAATACACATGGCAAAAGTTCCTTATTCTAAATACACATGGTTTATATACTGTTAACAAACAATGTTTTTTTCCACCCCCCTTCTCCAATCCCCATATCTCTCTAGCAACCTAACAATGTATAACCGACAGTCCCGCCAATAACTGCAGTGAAGCGCGGTATTCTTTTTCTGTTCCTTCTTGTTCCTTGTCGTTGGAATTTACCACTCCCATGGTTTCACCCCCACCAGGACCAGGAGATCAATGCTGTTCTCTAACTCCAAAGTGCTTTCTGCTTTGCTTCCTATCTGTCCTTCCACATCTCCCCCTTTCTGTTCCACAATTAAAACCCTCTTAATTGATTTATCAATCCATCTTTACATACACTACAAAATATAAGGCAAACAAATCATTAATAACAATAACATACCTAAAACATAAATTCAAAAATAAGCCATAATCTTGTACACACACAAATTTCAAAATAACACAATCACCATAAGAATAGTGTAAAGGATCACACCAGGGGCACTCACGGCAGCGCCGGTCCGATGCGCAGGACCACCTTTTATGGCACCGCAAACACAAACAAAAGGTCCGTGCTTGGTGAGAAAAATCTGCACAAATAAAGCAAGGAATTGGACTGTGTTCAAAAGCAAGCGTTCTGTCGAGCCGTTCCTGCTGCTACTCGCAAAGGGAGACTTGCTCTGCAACTAAGGATTCTACTACCTGTGGATCAATTCGACCTTGTTCTTCGCGGAGTGATGTGAGGTCTACAAACACTCTTGGGTCAGGTAGAAGTTGGTTTGGGTGACCGTGAGGTCTTGGCGAAGGCGGGCTTAGTGGTCGGAGAAAGCGGGACCAGGGATGAAGCACCAGGATCGTTCAATGATTCCCGAAATGGTCTCACGTTCTTTGCCAGGATCCACTTCGGTCTGCTTTCTGTGGAAACACAAGCATAACCTCTTCCCCACATAACAAAGGGATATGGTCCCAAAACCTTACCTGATTCTGGATCTCTAATGAGCACTGGGGCCTTTTGTTTGATCTCTAATTGAGGATTATTGCCAAAGTGCCTTACAACTGGAGGGTTAGGATCCATTAATGAGCAGTTTAAAAAATTAAAAACATACAACGCCTTCTGTAATCGCTCGTCTGGGGTGGCATTCCCCATTCCCCCTTTCTGTTGTAGCAAAAGACGCTTAAGTGAAGCATGGGCTCTTTCAATTATAGATTGGCCCGTTGGAAAATGGGGAATCCCTGTGACATGCGTTACTCCCCATAGGGCAAAGAAATCTGCCACACTCTGGGAAGTACATGCTGGACCATTATCAGTTTTGATTTGTAGGGGAATACCTAATACTGCAAAGGCATGTGCAAAATGTTTGCGAACATCTCTTGCCTTTTCTCCTGCATGACATGATACAAATAAGGCACCTGAAAAGGTATCTATAGAGGAGTGTATGTATTTGAGCTGTCCAAATTCTGAAAAATGAGTGACGTCCATTTGCCATAGTTGAAGGCTTTGGAGTCCTCTAGGGTTAACTCCTCCCACAATGGAGGGAAAGGAGTGCCTCTGGCAGTCAGGGCATACAGCAACAATGCTGGAGGCTTGGCGGTTAGTCAAATCAAAAGTGCTTGCCAGCGCGGCAGCATTCTGATGAAAAAAAGAATGGCTAAGTTTTGCTTGGGCAAACCGGTTAGGCAACACTTGAACAGATAAAGTAAGTCTGCCTGGCGATTTCCTTCTGCGATAAAACCTGGCAAAAGAGTGTGAGAATGAACATGCATTACAAAGTAAGGCTGTTGTCTAGCATCTAAAAGGAAAACAAGTTGTAACCATTGAAACAATTCCTCATTAGACACTTCTTTCAATACAGTAGCTTCGGCTCTCTCAGCGATCCCTGCAACATAAGCAGAGTCTGTAATTAAGTTAAAAGGGATAGGCCATCGCTGAAAGGCTTGTACAACAGCTGCCAATTCAACAATTTGAGGAGAACCTGAAACAGTAGCAACATCTGAATCCCATCGGTCAGATTCTGTGTCCCACCAGAGTAGCACTGACTTGTGCGTGTGGCCAGACCCATCTTTAAAAACGGTTAAAGCCTGCAAAGGAATTTCGCTTCTTTTGGGTCGCATTAGGAGATTAAAACTGGCCGCTATTAGCTTGTGCTTTGGGGGATGCAAAGAAAGTTGTCCAGAAAAGTCAGCCAAGGCCATTTGAAACATTTCTGACTGTTGCAACAACCACTGCAAATAAACAAAAATGATAGGTAAACAGATCAAACAAAAATCCACACCTGCAAGTGTGGTTAATCTTTGTTGGGCTTTTACAATAAGCAAAGCAATCATTTCATATTGTGTGCTTATGTTCTTAGACATGTGGTGTGACAAAAAAATCCATTCTATAATCAGCAAAGGGTCTGGCACATTAGGATCCCACTGATAAATCAAAGTATGGGGTTGCTTAGCTGGGTTAAGGATTATTAGACAAAAAGGTAACTCAGGGGCCCATCGGGCCGCTTGGCAGTTTAAAATAGCATCAGCTACTTGTTGCAATGTTTGAGAAGCTTCTGATGTAAGCTGCCGAGGCGACAAAAGATTTGGTTCCCCTTTTAACAAAGCAAACAAAGGGCTTAGATCTGCATTTGAAATTCCTAACAAAGGATGAACCCAATTAATGGTTCCCAAAAGTTTTTTGGCATCATGTAAGGTGCGAATGTCTGATTGGATTTGTAAAGTCTGAGAGGAAATAGTCTGGGTCCTGATACGCCAGCCAAGGTATTTCCAAGGGGGTTGGCACTGTGTTGTAAGGTATTTGAGCCCTGAAATGTGCCCCAGCCAAACCAGCCTCAGTTATTCTTATCAGAGCCCTCAGGAATTCATCAAGGTTACTGAAATGTAAACTGCGCTAAATTGGGAAAGAAAAAGCTGAAGAACAGAATACCAAGACAGYAAGAAGTAGATAAAGAAAGACTGTGCCACACTGGACTAGAACYAATCATATTTTCTAGAAGGTGCATGCAGAGCGCATGGACARKATAGAGGRACCAATCRAATAATGCRTGATCGCGTGGACAGTAGTTCTAAAATGTATAAGTAGAGTGTAATGTAAACAATAAAGCGTCTTCTGCGTAATCATATTGATTCGTTGTTCAGAAGTCCTGAGCTCCCGCATATTGGTGACCTCGACGTGATAACACGCTGCGATAATGAAGCAGACCAGGCCCTTTGGGTTCTGAAGGGGGTTCTGTGGAGTGAAAAGGYGGGAGGTCCCGGTCGGGACTGCCGCGGCTGGACCGTGGCAGGAGGAGTCGGAGGACGGCTCCATCGGAGTCCAGGAGCCAAAGAAAGCTCCTGGGAAAAGAGCTCTGAAAAAAAGAAAACCTGCAGCGGGAACACCCAAAGAGGTGAGCGACCGGGGGCTGGAGGATGGGGAAGGGACTGTCAAAAGAAGAACAGGACACCTTCAGGGTCCTCCAGCGTATTCTCTCCGAGAGAGAAATTAAGTATGACCCGGAGGTCTTGGAAAGACTGTTAAGATGGGGTCGGGAGAGAGGAAAAGAAACTAAGGGACTTAGCACAGTATGGAAGTTAATAATAATGGTGCTAAGACAAATTGAAGTCGAAAAACCCCGACGGTGGCTGCAGCGGCTCGGTCCGCAGCCGTGGCAGAGCACCCAGGAACGGCAGCAGCTTCTTTCCCCCCCCTTTCTCCCTTCGCTGATGCGTTCTCACTGTGTATCACCAAGTCGAAGAGAGCGGCGGGGGAAGGCGAGCCCTGGCACCCGTCCCTCGCTCAGCTTGGAAGACTCGGACACCTGCACCGTGGAGGGGGGCCTGGGAGGCCCGTTCAAGGCTATGCAGCTCCATCCGCGCATATTTTTTCAAAGTGCCTTTTTGACTCATAGCTTGTCAAATTAAAAACATTCACAGTACAGACATCACTTTTGTRTCAGAGACAGCTGAGAAACCTTTCTCTGTGTGTGTCATCTTTAAAGTGAAAAGCTAAAGTAACCTGCAAGAGGACTGTATACTTACATTTCACAGTTAGGAGAACTGTTGTCTCATTTTGAGCTTCTGAAAACATTTAATTTGTTTTAAAATGCGTTCCACTACATCTCAGGAACATTTTAGCTTCTGTTAAAAGTAATTATTTTTTGTAAGCAGTAGTTTCTAGCAGGATTGTTATTGGAGAGATTATATCTACATACCAATAGAATTACATAATACCTTGCTTTGAGGCTACTTAGCAAGGTTGAAAATTCTTCAATGAAATCTGTCTACCTTCAGAATATTTGCAAACTCAATACCCTCAGAACGTCCTTTCTCCTTAGAACTGTTTAAGGTGATGTGCCGGTTTGGCTGTAAACCAGCAGGGGAAATTAACCCCACACAGAATACCTCGAGAGATTTTAGGTCAAAATTACAATTTTAATAAAAAAGGTTAAAATAAATGCAGTAATACAGAAACACGGGCTTAAACAAACCGACAGTGTCACGGTACAACCTGACATCCTGTTGACCAGGGTGGTAGCTGTGCAGTCCAGTTAGGCACTGATCCTGCAGGAAGGNTAATAAAAAAGGTTAAAATAAATGCAGTAATACAGAAACACGGGCTTAAACAAACCGACAGTGTCACGGTACAACCTGACACCCTGTTGACCAGGGTGGTAGCTGTGCAGTCCAGTTAGGCACTGATCCTGCAGGAAGGCCTGGTAGCCCAGTCCCGGTAGTGGAGTAGCTGAGTCCAATTCCGGGGAGCGGAGTCCAGTCACGTCGAGCCCAGTCAAGAATCCTGTCGAGAGCGGAGTCCTGAGAGCGGAGTCCCGTCTAATCGAGGGTATCTTCTCCCATCCAAAAACCCTTGTTTTATGCTGTGCTTCTTGGCTGGCACCTCCCCCAGGGGCGGGGACTTTCACAATGGAAGAGGATCTTCCGGGTGTTCTATTGATTGTTTCGGTAATGAGCTTGGAGGAGTCCTAGGGTCCTTCAAAATGTTCCGGAATGGTTCAGGCTAAGTAGTCAGGCTGGGTGGTGCTAATGGGCCATTACCTGAGACCAGATAACCAGGGTGGGTAGTACATCCTGTCGGTTGGAGTGCTTATCTCAGTTGAGATAAGGAGTCCCAGGTGCATAATTATGAAATTTATCCAGCTTTTGTGGGTGGTAATAGAATATTTAACTAACCCAGGACAGGTGAATATTAACAGAAGAAAATGTAAACCAGCAATAATTAACTCTAAAGCCTAATTAGTTACAGGAGTTACTGAAACAATTGACTCAGTGAAATTCATGGTGAATTTAACCACTCCTCAATCGAATATTCCTTTCCTGACTCCCTCATTACTGTTATCTCAAAAATTATTTATGACTTTCCACAAGTAAAAGCAGGCAAAAATGCGCCTGTTTTAACACTTTGCTTGCCTTTTTTGCCCCACAGTTTTAATAGACTGATTTTATTGCAAATATTTTACCATGAATATATCTCATTAACTTTAATATCCCAAAGTCAATTCTGTTGTACTAACAATCGTGAAAGACAGGTTTTAAGTACAATTTGCCAATATATACGCTGTTATCATTTCTCTGAGTACAGCTGCATCTTAAAAAACCCTAGCAAACTTATACCAAAAAGGTACTGACAGGCATATGATGCTGTCACCTCCTTTTAAGTACAGCTGCAAATTGGAAAATCCTACAAAATTGTGCTTATATCAAGAAAGTCCTGACTAATTACATATTTTCGATAATGTTTATAACTATCATGAACTATCCTCAAAACTAAATCATGTAAAATCGTACAATCCTTACCATACCTTTGTGATCTGTCCAGTAAATCCATCCTACTGCTATTTCAGTTACAAATCAGTTGTTTACTTGCATATTATTCATTAATGTTTAACTGTTGTATGACAGATTTTTGGTAGCCTTTTTGTAACAATGGAGTCAAGATGAGTTAAATTCTGTTGTATCTGAATCTTTTAAACGAACACTCTCAACTCTGACTTTAGTTTCTTAAATTTAGGTGATGTTAAGGCTAAGTTCTGCTAAGTGTAACTGTTGTTAAATTTAAGTCATGTCAAGTTTAAGTTCTGTTATTTTGAGATTCTGTTACATTTAAAGTTTTAATAGTTAAAGGTGCTGTTGAGTTAATTTCTAACGATGTTAAGTGCTCTTAAGTTTCAAGTTTAAGTTTTAGTCAGATTGATTTCTGTTCGGTTTCAATGATGTTAACTTTAGGTTCTGTCTGATTTACTCTGCTACATTTAAATAACAAAGCTGAGTGAAGTTAAGTTTAACTTCTGCTGAAATATACTTATTTAAAATGAAAAATACAGTTCTTTTATACAGATAAGATTGAACCTATTGAAACAATTATGACGAAGAAATTGATAAGCAACTCTTTAAAAATATAAATAATAGGTTGTAAAAATATATGAAGATTTGGTTTGCTAAATCCTTAAATTCATTGAAAGTTCCATAAGTATAAATGTTCTGTATTGGTCAATTAAGATAATTATTCATAACAATCTTTGTTATTTTATCTTTCACAGGTAGCAGAGAGGGATGAGTAACAATTCCAAGTTATGAATATTGTTGACTAATAAGTCACTAGAGATGTATTACTGATCCTGAATATGTTCTTAATATTATAACATGAATTCACCAATTCTTTGTAAGAAGCATTATTCGTAAGATATTATTTGATGTTACACATATACATTTCTTTGATTGTTTGCAGTTCATGTATAGTACCACTGACTACTTAGCTAAGGATAGCTGACAACGCCAGCTGCTTTACAAGACATATGTCATAAAAAAAAAGAGCAAAAAAAAAAAGGCAAAAAAACCCCACCACCTTTTCCAACTGCTATTAATAGAGGCTTGTTTTTAAGATATGTTAAAGAAACCCTTCCAGTTAAGGCCTTGGCTCTGGCCAAGCCCTGGCCCTACCTGGTTGGGAAGCATGCCAGCAACCCAGGTGTTTCTGCACTAAAAGTGTACTTGAGTCACTTTGACTTGCTAATTTAGATTCATCACAGCTGGACCCCCTTTCGAGGTACACTTGTGAACCTTGCCAGGGAAGGTTCTCCAAGTCCTCATTGTGAAACGGGGCTTGCCAGCTACTGCAGACTCTGGGTAATGATATAGTATTTAAGCCATTGAAAGTGTATTGTTTTAAATCACTCTTTTTTATTGTTGTTGTTGTTGTTGTTGTATGTTACTGATCACGTCTCACCTTCCTTACTTCTACTCAGTGCCTGGTTACTAACCTAGGGAAGAAGAACATTCGAGTAACATAAAGTCAACATCTCCAACTAATGAACTTCTTCCTGCCTAAACAGCACAACCCCTGAACTCCGACCATATAAACTTTGGGACAGTAGCCAGTGACTTCCAAGTGCAGAAGCAGCAACTCCCTTCCTGAGAACATTGAACACTATTTTGGTTATCACTAGATATTTTATTATTGAGTTTCACCAAAGTGTAAAGGTTTTACACAAACAATTTGGAATATTGCTGCAGAATGCGCAAGGAATCATCTCAACCTGTCCACAATGTCAGGGTATGACTGGTGGATTGAGTCCTGGGGTTAATCCTCGCGGCCTAGGGCCTCTGCAATTATGGCAAACTGATGTAATTGTTTATGCCCCTTTTGGTAGCTTCAAACGCCTTAATGTAACCATAGATACTTTTTCTGCCATGGTTTGGGCCACTCCTATGAGAAGCAAAGGATCTCATTTTGTTATTTAACACTGGCGAGGCTGTTTTGCTGTAATAGGCTTGCCTCAAGAAATCAAAACAGATAACGAGTCAGGTTATATAGCCCAATGAACCCAAGACTTCTTGACTCTTTGGGGGGTGAGGCATAGCACAGGCATTCCAGGTAACTCTACTGGACAAGCCATAATTGAAAAAACACATCAGGTACTGAAGAGACTACTTGACACAAAAAATGGGGGAGGATGGGTTGAGCCCGCAGGACAGAGTACTGAAAGCAGTTTGTGTTATGAATCATCTACGGTTAGTAGGTACTCGCAGTGACCCACCAGCATTAACACATTACCCAGGTTTGCAGCAAGATTCTGAATTGATACAGCACCGACCAAAAGTTCGTTTTAAAAACCCTATGTCAGGATCATGGGAAGGACCTGTGGARTTATTAATGGGGGGAAGGGGTTATGCTTGTGTCATTACAGATAAAGGACCCCAATGAGTTCCAGCGAAATGGATTCGCCCTCGGCTTGAGAAGGAGATTCCAGTTCCTAATAATACCGATAAATAAACATTAGGTTTTTCTTTGTTTTGTTTTCCTTTTACCCTAGGTGTTGCTGCTGCTCCAACTCTGGTTACACTTAATAAGTTGAGATGCTGGAAAGTTAAACAGTCAAAGTAGATATTCACTAATGTAGATAGTATAGACACAGTATGTTGTAGAATAGAACTGCTATAGATTTTTGTTAGTGACACATGAGCACAGGTGTAAGAGTTGTGAAAGGATTAGCTATTACTGTATTCCTTTGTGTTATTCCATGTATAATGAAATTGGCGATCCGTTTATTGGAAAACTTGCTAGAAGGGGTTTGGCTGGTGCAAGAAGAAAAAGGGGGGAATTGTTGTAAGGTATTTGAGCCCTGAAATGTGCCCTAGCCAAACCAGCCTCAGTTATTCTTATCAGAGCCCTCAGGAATTCATCAAGGTTACTGAAATGTAAACTGCGCTAAATTGGGAAAGAAAAAGCTGAAGAACAGAATACCAAGACAGCAAGAAGTAGATAAAGAAAGACTGTGCCACACTGGACTAGAACCAATCATATTTTCTAGAAGGTGCATGCAGAGCGCGTGGACAGTATAGAGGAAGCAATCAAATAATGCGTGATCGCGTGGACAGTAGTTCTAAAATGTATAAGTAGAGTGTAATGTAAACAATAAAGTGTCTTCTGCGTAATCATATTGGTTTGTTGTTCAGAAGTCCTGAGCTCCCGCAGCACTGGATTTTTTCAGGAGCAACACAGAGTCCTGCTTGAGTTACAGCAGCAATGACAAGGGCTAGGGCTTGCTCCATAACCTCTTGTTTCTCTGCTGCTACGAGAATGTCATCCATGTAATGATACAGGAGAACATCAGGCATTTTCTGGCGGATGGGACTGAGGACCCTTGCAACGAACCACTGACAAATAGCAGGGCTATTCTTCATTCCCTGTGGTAAACAACCCAGTGATATCTTTGCAAGGGTGCTTGCATGTTAGTGCTTGGGACAGAGAAAGCAAATTTAGGAGCATCATCAGGATGCAAAGGAATGGTAAAAAAGCAATCCTTCAAATCAATTACTGTCAAATGCCAATTTCGAGGGATCATGGTAGGAGACAGGAGACTGGGTTGAAGGGCTCCCATGTCCTCCATAACAGTATTAATTTTATGGAGGTCATGGAGTAAGCGCCATTTGCCTGATTGTTTTTTAATCACAAACACAGGAGAGTTCCAGGGGCTAATTGAGGGGACTATATGTCCCTTTTCTAATTGTTCCTGAACAAGCCCTTCAAGTGCGCGTAATTTGAGCAGTGGCAGGGACCATTGAGCCACCCAGACAGGCGTTTCAGTTTTCCATGTTAGTTTTAGGGTGTCGCGCACCACAATGGTCCCTGTTAAAAACCCAATTGAATCCTAACACCCCATTGTGAAAGCAAGTCTCTCCCCAACAATACCATAGGTACCGGTAAAACAAAGGGTTTAATGGATGCTGTGTGACCCTCCAGCCCAGTCACTGGAATAAAATGAGGGCTTTGGCAGCTACGACTACTTCCTCCGATTCCCGTGAGGGCCTGATTGATTTCGGTGAGGGCCCACACAGGAGGCCATTTATTTTGAGCTATAACTGTCACATCGGCCCCCGTATCGATAATGCCAGTGAGGGTGATTTGGAACCCGCGGAAGGAGAGTGTACATTTACATGTGGGACATCTGTCAGATATAGTCTGTACCCACAAAATTTGCGGGGTTCCTGTAGAGCCAAATCCCCCTTTTCTTTGTTTAGGGTCACCCGCAGAAGGCAAAATAAATAGGTCATGTGGAAAAGGGATTAATTGTGCAACGCGAGTTCCCTTCGGAACCGTGCAAGGTGGAAAAGGGGTCCAGGCCATGATTTTAATCTCTCCCACTGCATCAGCGTCAATGACCCCCAGAAGGACAAAAAGACCAGATATAGTTGTGGAGGATCTTCCTAATAATAATGCCCCTGTGTGGGGTCGCACTGAGCCAAAAATTCCTGTAGGTAATAAGTGAACAGAGGAATCAAGCAATGTTACTGTGTCAGAGGTTGCCAGGTCCAGTCCGAGGCTCCCGGGAGTTGCTGGGCAAAGACTTGAGGCATCTGCGGTCACAGCGGAGGCATTTGTGTCTGCGTGCGGTGCCAGCCTTGCTCTGCTGCTTGTTTCCCTGAATCGATTGCCCTTGAAAATCATACTTAGAATGACATTGGTTAGCAAAGTGTCTCCCCTTGTGACAACGAGGGCACACAGCAGGAGCCTTAGATCAGCTCCCCTTTAGGGCAAAGCAATCTTTTTTGAGATGGCCAGGCTTGCTGCATGCAAAGCAGACCCCCGAAGTCCCCTGGGGAACGTTGAGAGCTGCAAAGGCATTAGCCATGGCTTCATATTTGTGTTCAACGGTGCCAATGCGGTTACACGCTTCAATCATTTCTACTAGGGTTGGATTTTGATTAGGCAATGATTTAAGGAACTTTTTGCAGTCTCCATTTGCATTTTCGACAGCAAGCTTTAAAAGCAAAATTTCACGAGCTTCAGGGTGTTCAACCTGGTGCTCAAGCGCCTGCTGAAGGCGGTCGATAAACTGCATGTAGGGTTCGCGAGATTGTTGCACAATAGTTGTAAATGCTTTCTGTGGTTTCTGTGAATCAGGGACCTTAAGAAGGGCTAAGCGTGCCGCTTCATGGGTTGCTTTGAGGGCCTCTCTAGGGCAGTCTCGGGCTTGGGCTAAGGGGTCCATATAAGGCCCTGTCCCCATAAGATGATTAAGCGTAAGAGCTGCTAAAGCCCGATTATTATGACCCACATAGGTAACAAGGAGGGCTTGTAATCCTTTCCTCCACTCAGTTTCCCACAAAGAATATTGTGTAGGGGTTAACAAAAGCTGAGCAAGTGATTTTAAATCATGTGGGGTCATAACATAAGCATTAAACACAGAAGACAGCAAACTCGCGAAGTATGGAGAGCTTAAACCATGCTCGGTTATGGTCTGACGGAGCTCTTTAATCACCGAAAAAGACAGGGGCTCCCACTGCGGATTCCGTTGGCAATTACGCTGGCCCTGATAAAGAACAGGTGCCACAATTTTCTCTGCAATGTCCAGTTCCCCGTCTTTCAACACCTCCCATTTCAAACAAGCCCAATTATCATGGGGATCAGGGGGATAAAGGTTCGGTTCCTTCTCAGGATTAATAGGTCCAGGATCAAAGGGATCGCCCTCCCTCTCCTCCTCCTCCTCAGAGCTAAGTTCTGAGGTAAATGCCACAACACGTCACACAGGACTAGTCTCTGAAGTAGATTGCGGTTCCGATGGGAGGGGCGGACGGCTGCACTGGAGGAGAAGCCGCAGACTGCTCAGAGCCCTCGGGTTTCTCTGATGGAGGTATGCCGGATGCGCTCCCTTTAGTCTTTTCCCGGAACCCCTCCTGGGCTGTCATAGTCTCAAAAATCACTCTCCAGGAGGGAAGCATGTTTGCAGCCATCTTATCCCCTTTTGTGGCATAGTGCCACAGCTTGACCCCCACATCATCCCACAGTTCTTTAGTAAAAATTGTAGACAGGGTAATCCAGGGCAGCTTGGCCGTTGTCCATTTCAGTATGACTTTTAGGTCATGTGAAGACAGAAGTTTGCCGTGCTTATCTAATAATTTAGTCATGAGTTCAAATATGTCTCTTTCCTTGGGCAGACATGCTGCTACCCATCTTCCCTACAGCTCACCTCCTCCCAGAGGGATTCCTTGCCGGCCGGCTCCTGCTTCCTTTCAGCAGCACTTCAAGTTCTGTAGGGTTCACCGACGGTTGCACATATAGGCAATTCCTCACACAGGAGCACCATTTGTCAGGTGATTGAAGAGACGGGACCCAGCTTGATGCAAGCAGAAGTCCTTTATTCTAAATACACATGGCAAAAGCTCCTTATTCTAAATACACACGGTTTATATACTGTTAACAATCAATGTTTTTTTCCACCCCCCTTCTCCGATCCCCATATCTCTCTAGCAACCTAACAATGTATAACCAACAGTCCCGCCAATAACTGCAGTGAAGTGTGGTATTCTTTTTCTGTTCCTTCTTGTTCCTTCTTGTTCCTTGTCATTGGAATTTACGGCTCCCATGGTTTCACCTCCACCAGGGCCAGGAGATCAACGCTGTTCTCTAACTCCAAAGTGCTTTCTGCTTTGCTTCCTATCTGTCCTGCCACATAGATGTGTTGTCTATTCTAGTCATTTTACATACTCTCCCCTTCCCCAATCTAGGTTTTTGATTGAAAAATATGTATGTAGCTGGAAACAGCTAAATCTAGATTTTAGTGTATAACACTGAAGATTACTGATCCAATTGCTGTTGAGCAACTCCCCAGACAGAGCGGAAGAGTGGAGGATGCCTCTCCTACTTCTGGACTTTTGTTTGCAATTACAGGAGTCAGGTAATGAATGCTCCAACCAGGAATAGGGGGCTCATGCCTCAAGACAGTAACCTGGGTTTACTGGACTGTATGAAACTGATGGACTGCAACATCAGACCCATGGGAGCATAAGGCTTTGGTAGACAAGCGCACAGTGTACCCTAATACCATCAGGGTATAAGGGGACAAAAACCATCTGGATTTCTGCAGTGACAGGAAGATCCCAGCTATTTTCTGTGTTGGAGGCTGAGGTGAGCCTAACAGGAAACGAGTGGCAAAAGCAACCCATTGTGACTGGCCCAGAGGCTCCGTGCATCCTTGGCATAAACTACCTCAGGAGATGGTACTTCAAGGATCCAAGAGGGTAACATTGGGCTACTTTGACTGACCTCTCAGAGGATCCCTCTGTTGTGGTGTTATGAATGGGAGGGGAGTTTAGACAGCCCCTGCCTTTGCTCAGATTTCTGGCAGTAGGCAGCAGTTTTATTGAGGCAGCCAGCACCCCAGAAGCCACTCTCATTCGCAAGTTCTTAATAATGGCCAATCAGGTCTGTTACAATATGAATTATTTATTGAATAGACACAAGAAAGACATAAGACTAAACAGACTTCTTACTACACAAAAGAAACACTACTAGTAGGTTCATGTATAAGGGTGCACGATAATAAAGGTACCTATATTACAGCTAGCAAAGAAATAGTATAGATTAGGAAACCAATGTAACTTACCAACGAATGATGGTGGTATACAGAAGTCTCCTTTCACTCAACTACTAGAAGAGTAACTCAAGGCCGACGTCTCAGCTTCGAGGAGAACTCTCCACCCATTCAGAGTGTGTGTAAGAGATTTCTGATTTCATGAAAATTATAGTGGTCTTTTATAGATGGTAAAAGTGCTGTGTTTGTCAGTCACAAATTTTTGCTTATCTTTTCTCCTCCGTTCCCAGGAGGATGTTTGTTGCTAGCTAAGGATGTTTTCCAGCCAAGATAAATCACCACAAAGCAAGCTATTCCAGCTTGACTTAGCCATGGGGGGAAGACAGATAAGCTTTTGCCGTATCAGGGGTCCTGTCACATGTGGGGTTGCTGTGTGATGAAAAATAGCAGGTACCGATTGCTACAATGACAGTGCACCGGTGGCAATATCACATGGTTCCATCCATAAGTTGTTTTCACTCACCCTTTAATAGTCCTGTATGGCCAGTGTGAAAGTCTGACTGAGGATGGATGCTAACAGTGGACTACTGTGGTCTGAATGAAGTCATGTCACCATTGAGTGCTTCCATAACCAGACATAATGAAACTCCAACATGAACAAGAGTCAAAGGTAGTGAACTGATATGTCACAACTGCTATTGCCAATGCATTTTCTCACTGCCTTTGGCAGCAGAGTGCAGGCCACCTTTTGCTTTCATATGGACGGCTGTCTAATACACCTGGAATCAACAGTTCCAGGGTGGAAGCAGTCCCACCATTTGTCATGAACTGATACAGATTGTACTGGAACACTCCTGAACACCTGCAGTACATCAATGACATCATTATGTGGGGCAACAAAGCAGACAGTGTTTGAGAAAGGGAAAAGAATAATCCACATACTTCTATAGTCTGATTTTGCCATAAAACAAAGCAAAGTCAAAGGACCTGCACAAGAGATCCAATTCTTGGGAATAAAATGACAAGATGGGCATCCTCACATCCCCATGGATATTATTAAAAATATAATAGCCATGTCCCCACCAACTACAAAAGGAAACACAAGCTTTCCTAGACATTATGGGTTTCTGGAGAATGCATATTCCGGGTTAGAATCAGTTTGTGAGCTCTCTCTATTGAGTGACCAGAAATAAGAACTGTTTCAACTGGGGGCCCGAGCAGTGAAAAACCTTTGAACAGATGAAACAGGAGACAATTTGTATAATAGTCCTTGAGTCCATCCATACAGGACCAGCTGAGACAAATATGCTCTATGCCACCGCCAGAGAGCATGGCCTCACCTGGAGCCTCTGGCAGAAAGCATTCTGAGAAAATTGACATGGACCACTAGGTTTTGGAGCCAGGAATATAGAGGATGCGAGGCAACTGGAGGCCTCCCACTACACACATACCACATTTGAGATTGATTAATACAAAGGCATGGGTAACTGAGTTACTTGTTCACTCATGCAATGAGCCATTTCACACAGGGATGAGAATAGATACTATGCCCACCCAGATATTGTCCAAAACTGCATGCAAAGGGAAACCATCTCTTTAAGGGGATCAAATGTGAAGAGTTACTTTCAACTGCAGTTTTTGCATTGGTAAGTAGGAAAGTTTTCTTATCTATACAGAGTCCTACAAGTTCAGTGACATTTCTTATCTCCAGGTGTCATGCCAATTATTATGTACTGAGTGAAGGAGGTGCCTTATTGCCAACAGTTGTTGGAGGAAACAGTTATATCTATGTGATTCCTATCCAGTATTTTGTCTCTGAGTATATTACTTCAATTTATTACCCAGATCAGTAGAACTTCTGAACATCAATCCACCAAGAAATCTAATTGTATGCCAAATTTTACACATGCAAGTATACAAAAAATGCCCACATAGTGCTGTTGAGCAGATTGGAAGGATTTCTGAATATGCATTGAAGTAAACAGTATGAAAATGTTGTATGGAGCTTTCTATGTGTCTTGGTTTAAAAGACAGGTGTCTGCCAAGGAAGGCGGAAACCTTCCTGGAACGGAAAAGATGATGCCCTCCCTCCAAATTATTATAACCTTGAAATTACAGGGCTTTCAGGCAAAGATATGGGAAAAGGTGTGGAGGGCTGTGTGTGGTAGAAAGGGACAGGCGGACGGAAGATCACGCGATGTAACGGAAAGCAGGAGCAGCAAGGAATCTCACCTCCCTTCATTCCTTTGTGATAAGAGCATGCAGACCCCTCTAACC
>JACAXG010000545.1:31318-54782 GCA_018881555.1 Amblyornis subalaris
CCAATGAAGCATCTTCAGAGGAAGAACACATTCAAACTGACTAATGACAATACAGTTAGAGAGAATTTCAAACCAAGCTGACCTGTTACAAAGCTTAAGACTCTGTGAGGAGGAGAAACCTAAAGTGACAGCATCTAAGAAATATTGCTCTGTGGCAAACTAAACTAAAGTTGGATCACCGCAGCACCCGCAATAGAAACATCATGATGGGATTAGTGTGCACTGGGCACCAGTGTCAACCAAGGCCTCATATTTTTGTGGTTCTGATGTGCCAGGCCAACAAATCCCCACAGTCCAAAAAACACGGTTATCCCTAGCCTCTACCTGGCTAGAGGCAGGGCCCCTCTAGTCCTTGTTAGAAGCTACTTCCTTTCTGGTGGAACTTCCTTTTTCAGTCTTGCTCTCCTTTAATTCACGCACTCGTCGTGCCAGAGCAGTGGTGGGTTGTCCATGCCACCTCCTCATGATTTCTCCACAATCACACAGGAACAACCACAGCTCACCTCGTGAGGTGTACTTTCTCTCTCTTGGTGGGAAACGTCTGTGTCTGGTAAAAGAACCTCTGGTCTGTACCTCTGAGATTTGGAAAAGGTCCTCTTTAATCTCCTTGAGTTCTTTGAGATTACCCTCTATCTTATCTTTTACTTTCTTGTGATTCTCCTCTATCTTCCACTTTCTGCAGATGTGTTTCCACAGCTGAAATTCTTGCATGTGTTGGGCTGTGCACGGCATCTTCATATGCTCGGAGCTTCTTCGACGTATCATGCATGGTCCCATCCAGCTCCATCGCTGCTAAAGCAGAAGAGTATTCTTGTGGCCCAAGTCGTACGAGTCTTAGCCACATCACTGGTGTAACTCTTATCAAGTCTGGGTTAGTATTTGCATTTATTGGACCATGTGTGAAGACAATCTCTACTGTCGCCAGTTCTCTCAAGCACTGAATTGCTTGTTCTATGGTCTTCCACGGGGTTTGCTGCAAATAGAGATCGTCTCGGCACTGGTATCTTTCATGCACACTTAGCAAGAGCCGCATAAAGAAATTGTGTGGGTCAGGCGGCACTACCATCTTTTGGTCGATAGCCGGATCAGGTGGCAGGGATCCCAAATGCCTCGCTTCAGTGCCATCCAAAATTGTAGTATAGCCTGCAGTGTCCCAAATACGGACTAATCAACTTAATATAGATTCATCAGACCATCGGGTGTAATCCTTTCTTAGGCCACGAAGGTCCTTCAGAGACATGGACTCAATAATGATTTCTGGTTCTGAGTCAGTTGCTGGCTTTGATGGTCCTTCCCCCGGATCACCATCATCATCCTTTACTGGACGATCAGTTTTGGTTTTGTGCTTTCTTCTTGTGACAGGAGCAACTGTCATTGGCTTAGGTCCTGCATCTGGTTTGGCTACAGCCTGAGTAACTAGGGTGTCTGCTGATTTATCTGCCTGCCCCTCTGCCTTTTTTTCCACACCTGGGTCAGGTGTCTCATCAGCCCCTTTAGACATCTCAGGCCTGATTTTAGAGGAGTAAATCATATAGAGTAAACCTACAAAATTAAGCACCCGGAAAACCAGGAAACCAGTGTCTTTAGCATTCAGAGGAAACCGAACATTCTCAAAAGGTGACATATCAAATTTAAAGGGGAAGAAGGAAATGAAAGGCTGGGAAACCCCATCTACTCCAACAAACTGGGTACAATTTCTGAAAAACTCCCAGACCAGGTAACTGAGACTAGGACGCATAATCAACAAACCATACAGATCTCGAATAACTTCCAGTACTTCTATGAACTTTTTTATAAATCAGTATCACCGAGCAAAGAAAAATAGCAATCTTGGTTGCTATCCCTGTTTTGATAAAGATAAATACCAAGAACAAAGGTGGGGCTATCTGTGGGTAAGCAAATAGGCCTAGAGACCAGAAAAGCATTAGTGCCTCAACCAGGTCTAGAGAACAGAGAGACATTAGTACCTTAAACCACATGGTGACTATTTTACCCCAATACACAGTAATTAAAACCAAATTGTAATCAGCACAGCATTTTTCACTTTCCTGGCCAATGCACCAAATATGTTTGTCATGGTTTGGACAAACTTAGGAGGAAGACTCAAAGAGCCTCCTCTGCAAAAGATAGGGTTCAAAACTCCCTTCCTTTCCCCTTAAGAATTTTCTTGGAGGAAAGTGGGGAAAAAACCCCTGTTTATTTAACAAAACCCAGCAGCTGGGGGGGAGGGGTGCAAGCAGGCACCAGGGCAAGGGAAAAAAATAAAAAAAAAAAAATAATGTTAGATAATAAACCTCTTGTGATGAGGACAACCTGGATGAATCAAAGTCCTTTGTTTCCTGGGTGTAGTTTTCTGCTCTGTCTCCCTCCGGGAGAGGTGATGTAGGCCTTTCTTCCTGGGCCCAGGGTGTAGGCCCCAGAGTTCAGTGGTCTGTTGTAAAGTTCCAATGGAAGTAGGAAAAAAACTACCATCCCAGGAGAAAAAAACCCCTGTCTTCTGTCTGTGCCTCAGGCAGAGGAGAGAAAAAGCCAAAAAGCAAGTTTTAACTCTGTCCAAATATCCCTCAGTTGAGTAAAAGCAGCGCAAAAGCTCACAAGAAAAAAAAAGGTAAAAGTAAAAACAGTGTAGAGACTGAAAGGGTCAGATGGCCTTACCATCCTCTGTGTGCCTGACAGAGGATGCTTACCACTTATGTCTGATAGCCATGTGAACTATTTGAGCCCCAAATTTCTGCAAATAGAATAGAATATTTTAAGTTCGAAAGTGTCCTGGTTTGAAAGACAGGTGTCTGTCAAGGAAGGTGGGAAACTTTCCTGGGATAGAGGATGACCCCTCTCCCTCCTCCGAATTACTATTCCCCTGAAATTACAGGACTCTCAGGCAAAGATGTGGTAAAAAGAATGAGTTCTTTACTAGGATTATATATCTATATATATGTAAAGACAGATAAAGGGCAACAATAAGAGAACACACAAACCCAGTAACAGTCCTTTGTCTGTTGGGCAATTCTCTGTTGAGGCAGAGAAGCTGCAGTGACTCCACGTGGCTGCAGGGGGCGCTGTAGTGTGAGCAAAGCGACCTTTCCACGTGGCAATGGTGGCTCGGACAAGAGGGAGAGGGGAGATCACTCCTGGTGTGAACTCACAGGGCAGCAGCCCGTCTGAGCACCAACCTCGGTAGCGGGCAGCAAACAGCGCAGGCAGGCAGGGTTGACTGGGGAGCGATGGACCTCGGTATCACCCACCGAGGGTCCAGAGGAAGGCAGGAACAGCAGAGACGAGTAGACCCCGGCGCCGACCCACGTGGAGCAGAAACCCAGGCTGGCGGTAGAGACGGCAGAGGCAAGCAGCTCTGGGCAGTGACTGGTTACAGCGTAACGCTGTACCCTGTGCCGTGGCGGGACCCCTGCGGAGATGTCAGAGTGTATCCGTGCTCTGGAGTGAGCGGGAGGAGACGTCGCAGTGTAGCAGTTTTCCCGGAGCAAAACCGGCACTCCGCTGCAGACAAGACCGTGCTCACCTAACGCTGAGCCGAGAGACAAAAGCAAGTCCATCCTCGCCGCCTCTCGCCAAAGTCTCGAAAAGTACCCTCACCTCTTGCGATGATAAGCTGCAGCCTCTGGGGAGCAATCCCCAGCCAACATTTCCGGCTCTTTTATCTTTAATTGGGGAAATTGTCCTGGCATCTGGGTTGGGCAAGCGATCCCTTTTGTCCTTAAGTATCGCCCATTTTGGGTGATCAGTGTGGAATGCGGGTGGATAGGCAACTTTCTTTGTTCTTAAGTATCGCTCATTAGTTCCCGGCCAGCCCCTCCCTGCCTACACAGTCTCCCTGCTAGATGGGGAAACAAAAAAATTTTCATTTTTCGAACCCATAACAGAAGGGACCTACAATGACCATCTAGTCCAACTGCCTGACCACGTTAAAGCATGTTATTAAGAGCATTGCCCAAATGCCTCTTAAACACTGACAGACATGGTGATGCTTTAGGATTTTAGCTTTTATATTTTTCATATATTTGTAACCCTGCAATTCTTACTGTGTAACTCTAAAGCCCATATAAAATGTTAGCTACTGCCTTTAGACAAAACAATCCATCTTCAGGCCTGGACTTCAAGGACACCTTACTGCCTCAGGCCCAAGATCTGTAAACTACAGCTGAAAAGGAGGGAGCAAACTTGGGGGGAATTACTTCATTACCTGAAGCTCCAATTGGAAGAACTAGCCCCGATATGCTAATGGACCAAACTCATAAAAGTATGGAGAACTCGTGACCGGTTGTCCATCTTGGGTGGTCCATCTTGGGGAGCTGATCTTAGGGGTCCACCTTAGGGTGTAAGCCCCCTGAGTGAGCTCTGACTGCCCTGGATGTACCCGAAGGCCTTCAAATAAACATCACCACTTTTACCCTTTTGATCTTTGTCAAGCCTCTCTCTTTTAGGTAGTCCCGGATAAGGCATCAATGGGGCACTGACCACCTCTGATAACCCTGTTCCAGTGTTTGACTGCCCTCTCGGTAAAGAAATGCTTCCTAATATCCAGTATAAACCTCCTCTGCTTCAGCTTTGAGCCATTCCCACACATCCTATCACTGGATCCCAGGGAGATGAGAACAGCACCTCCCTTTCTGCTTCCCGTCCTGTGGTGGTTTAGTAAATTAGGAAAAAAACTTGGTTTGTAAGAACAGGAAAAACAGTCTGCTGTAACTTTCTTTGATTGGAACAGACCCCAGAGTTGATGGGCAGGTTGCTAGACCAATGGGATAAATCGGTAATGCCTCTGTGATGACACATTTTGAGGAAGGAGGAAGCGGAAGAATGGCCATTTTCTTCTTTCCCCGCCGAGGGGTGGCAGGGCCCCTGGGCCCCACTGCAAGAGGCCCCCCCAGCAGCTGCTAGTAGTCATGAATAGCTGTGACAAGCCGGCGGAGCCAGCCAGAGCAGTGCCTCCAAGGCCTCCTGGCAGAGGGCAGCGGCTGAAGCCGGGTCGCTGGGAGGGGCCACCCCAGCAGTTGCTAGCAGCCATGAACAGCCATGAGCAGCCAGCGCAGCCGGGACCACGCGGCGGAAGCCTCTGGGGCTGCGCAGCCTGCGTGGGCCCGGAGGGCCTTCCAAGCGGCCAGTGCAGTTTGCGCTGAACCGGGCAGAAAACACCACGTAGCCGGCAATGAGAGACATGGCAAGTATTTCCCTGATGCGGACCCAGACAAGATCAATCCTTTAGGTACAACTTGTAGATACTGATTTTCTTTCAAGTTAGAGAAAACGGAAAGGTGCGGCCACGTGAAGAAAGCCAACATGGCGGCGCTAAGGTCAGTGGGGAAAGGAAGAGAGCAGAGGCACTCCGAACACTGGAACAGAGATTTCTCCTGCAAGCCGTGGTGAGAACCATAATGTAACAAACTGTTTCTCTATAATTCATTGAAGGCATTGGGGGGATGTAGAGATCCACTTGCAGCCCGTGAAAAAGAGTACTCATGCCAGAGTGCATAGATGCTGAGGCTTTTAGAGATTGAAGAAGAGAGCTTTTACTTCCAGGCTGGGATAGCTCATCCTTAAATGCCTAAACCCCATGGACTATTATGACCCACGCTGGCAGTTGTGGGAAGACTGCAAGACCTGTGGGAGAGATTTTTGCAGTGCAGCAGCTTTCAGGTGGGGCTGTTGTTTGTGAGTCTTGAAGCCACGCTGGAGAGGTTTGCGGAGAGCTATCTCCCATGGGACAGATTGTAGTAAAAAAAGGCTCGGGCGCCTGGCCGCACTCCTCCCAACGCCAGGAGCTGAGCCGAGGGACTTGGTCCACTCAAGGCAGGGGTGGGTGTCTCACCCTGAGATTTCCTGCTCAGTCAGAGCCTGTCACCACGGCGCAGATGTAATTAGGAGCCCATACAGGAGGTGAAGGGTACGGGAGCGGGGTCTCCTCGCTCTCTCCTTTATTAGGGGAACAGGAACTGGGGTTCGGGCGACAGAGGTCCTGAGGAGGAATCCCCCGGGAGCTCAGCRTGCACAGACTTTTAAGGGACAGGGAAAAGGGGAGGAGAAAGGGAGTACRACCAATGGGGAGAGGGGAAAGGGGAGGATCTGAGGGCCAACAAACCAATCAGTAAGACACAGGGGAGGGTACAAAGAACTACAACCAATGGGCCGTCGAGTACAACAGAACTTTCTCGAACAGGGGATAGAACTTAACACAAAACTGACAGCTCGCTCCCTGCTCTAATTCTCCGAGCAGGAGAGAGAGAGAGGGTGGGGATTAAACCCCTGTCCCCTCCTCCGACTCCTCCTCCGAGAAGGAGAGATCAGCATCGGAGGTGATGTCGTTCAGGCTGGCCATGGCAACCTGTGGGGAATCACCCACCACAACAGATCCCACGGCACAGCAGAAATTCTTTTCCATAAACATGAAGAAAGACTCTTAAGAAATAATATACTGACCAAAAAACTCCATGTTTGTTTCCCTTGCGCAGTTTGGGGGAAGAGGGAGGTACTGGGAAGAGAAAGGTGTCTGGAAGTTTGCTTTAATTTTCCATTATTCATTTTACTTTTAATTCTTTTAGTAATAAATCTTCTTTACTAAACAAGTTTGAACCTGTTTTGCCTTGAAGTTTTTTTTGTTTTCCTCAATAGTCCTTATTTCCCCTCATGAAAATAAGTTTTAGTTCCCTGATATAATTTTTCGTGCATGCCTGGCATTTGGCCAGTGTCAAACCATGACACGTCCTCAGGAAGCTGCAGAGAGCCATGAGGTCACTCCTCAGTCTTCTTTTCTCCAAACTAGACAAACCCAGTTTCCTCAGCCACTCCTCACAGGACATTCCTTCCAGGCTCTTCATCAGCTTTGTTGCCCTCTTCTGGGGACAATTCAAGGACCTTCACATCCTTTTTAATTTGTGGAGCCCAGAACTGCACACAGTATTCAATGGGAGGCCGAAGCACTGCTTAATACAGAGGCGGTAATCACCTCTTTTGACCAGTTGGTTGTACTATCTTTAATGCACCCCAGGATGTGTTTTGCCCTCTTGGCTGCCAGGGCTTACTGCTGACTCCAATTGAGACTCCTGTCAGCCAGCATCCCCAGATCCCTTTCTGCAGGGCTGCTCTCCTCTCCCCTCCTAAACTATACTTGTGTCTCCATCCCAGGTGCAAAATACATAATTTAGTCTTGTTAAATTTCATCCCATTAATCATTGCCGAATGCTTCAGTCTATCTAGATCCTTCAGCAAGGCTCCTTGCCCCTGAAGAGAGTCATCAGCACCTCCCAGTTAGGTATCATCAGCAAATTTGCTAATGGTGCATTCAACTCCTGCATCCAGATCATTGATAAATATATTGAACAGAACTGGGCCTAGAATTGAGCCCCAAGGAACACCACTTGTTGCCAACCAGATGTAGCCCCATTCACTACAACTCTTTGAGCCCTGCCCTTCAGTCAGTTCTTTACCCAGTGTACCATGAACCTGCTCATACCACAGTTGGACAACCTGTCCAGAAGGGTGCTGTGAGAGACACTATCAAAAGCCTTCCTAAAATCCAGAAAAACTACATCCACTGCCTTCTTGTTATTGATTAGGCAGGTGATTTTACAGAAGGTGTGTTGGGGTAACTTAATGAGGCTATATCCCCTATCGTCACTCTATGCCAGACATGAGATCCTGTGCCTTTAAGCTGGGTCGAGAAGCCAGGCAAACTGTGTTTGTGTGTTCAAGGACACATACACATTCCTCTGTGTTCACACAGCTGCCACTGCTGCTGCAGGATGGAGCAGCACTTCTACTTTTTTTCTTTTTTTTTTAGCTAGCTCTCGGCCCTGTGTTTTCTCAAGAGAGAGAGACAGAGAGTTAAAAAATCTTTGCTTTTTGGCTAGCCTGCTGGTTTTTTCCTGGGACTGTGGTTTTTCCCTCTTCCTCTGGAACTGTACTACTGAACTCCATTGTACATACCATCACCGGAAGCCTACACCCTTGGGCCCAGAGGGGGGCTGGCATTGTACCCTAGCTCCAGCTAGAGACAGAGCAGAGCCACATCCAGGAAAGGATTCTGAATTCATCCAGGTTTCCTCCACCACGAGAGGTTTATTATCTAACATTATATATTTTTTTTTCCTTTCCTTCCCCTGGTGCCTGCATGCACCCCCCCAGCACCGTTTGTTAAATAAACAGTTTTTTTCACTTTCCTCCCAGAAATTCCTTAGGTGGGGGGAGGGAGTTTTCAAACCCTCCCATTTGTGGAGGAGAGACTTCTAGTTTTCCTCCTGATTTTGTCCAAACCGGGACAAACAAATTTGGCACTCAGACATGGTGGCCCAGCTGAGACAGAAGGATATAAAATTTGTGAAGCCATGTTGACTGTGCCTGATAACAGCATTATTTTGCACAAAGTACCATTTGGTGTTGAGGCTCAGGAAAGTTCCACCCTTCCCTAAGTGGGTGGAAGGAATGCAATAATGAAGAAGCTATGGTATGCTGAAAGGACACATTTGAAACCCCTCTATATAAAAAATCAACATTATCATAACTGAGGCAGCCCCAGATCATGTAAGGGAAAAAAGAGAAAAGCAGCAATGTTAGACTCTTGCCGAGTTCTATCAGTTGTGTTTTGGAGTTCTTCACAGTTCTGCCTAAGGGGAAATGTAAGAGCTATCCATCCTTCCCGTTACACATTTATATACCTGCATAAATTTTGCCACTGAAGGCCAGTAGAACAAGAGCTTCAAGGAGAATGACCAAAAGGCCTCTCTGGAGAACAGCATCTATGAAGAGACATCACAGAGAAGCAGAAGCAGCTATCTGTTCAATGGGCACCTTTCTTTTTTATTTTACAAGGTAAATATACTCCCAGCATTTGCAGTAGCATTTTTTTTCAAAGAAAAGTTATATAAAATGATATAACACATGCACAGACACATGCCAAAAATAGATGTGAATGAATCACTGCACTTATGCAGAGTAAGTTGTATAAGCCTGATTTTCTCTGGTCAAAAAAAAAAATCAAAACAGTACACACTCAACTGTTAAAGGTTTGGACAGTTAAAAATGTTGAAAAAAAGCAAAACTTCAGCTTCTCAGGGTCCTTCATACCCACAGCTGGTGTAGTGTTTAACAATGGGTAAAAATAGAAAGTCGAAATTTAATAGGCTAACATTTATCATATTCTTTAAGAGCCTATCAAAACAGTTAGCATCAGAGAATTGGAATTCACTTCAAAAAGAATATTGGTGATAAAAAGAGAGATCAACAGCTACATTTTGAAGGGAATTTAGTAAAATTCACTGAAATATTACCCTCTAGGTATATAACAGGGGCAAGCTAGAAAGAAAATAATCATCTGTACTTCTTTTATTCAACAGGTTACATATTAATGTAATCTGAAAATAATTTTATCTTTCTTAAAATCTTGTAAAATTTCCTCTGAGCGATTAAATTCATGATCTTTTAATTGTTGGCAGATGATATTATAGGAATTGGTTGCTTTATATAAGCATAAAATCAGTCTTTTTTGCTAAAAAACTAGATAAGTTTTCCCTTATGTGTTGGAGCAAGCAGTTAATAGCATGCATGCTACAGAAGAAACATGAGCAGATTCAGAATGTCGTACATCACTGTCTGGGAGTCAAGAATCATTGCCAGCCACAGGAGCAAGGTATCACCAATCAACTGATCAGTGGTATCTCTTTGACCTGTAGTTTGGAAAGACATGGACAGTTTGGCACATCAGTCTTGAGAGCTGCAAACCCACAATTTTGAGTAGACAGGCTGCAAAATTTATATAAAATAAGCCCTAAACTAAGGAATGGGCAACACAAAATGAACCTTTTAATATATTCTCAGAAGTGTGATCCACAATATTTTAAGAGAACATTTCTCAATAACCCTTCTTTTGATTGCTGTAGTAATATTACTTGGGTGAATTATTCAAATCTACCGCTGTCCTGGTTTGAAAGATAGGTGTCTGTCAAGGAAGGTGGGAAACTTTCCTGGGATAGAGGATGGCCCTCCTCCCTCCTTCGAATTACTAGACCCTTGAAATTACGGGGCTCTCAGGCAAAGATGTGGCAAAAAGAATAACAGTTCTTTACTAGGATTATATATCTATATATGTAACAAGACAGATAAATGGCAACAATAAGAGAACAGACAAACCAACCCCGTAACAGTCCTTTCTCTGTCGTTGGGCAATTCTCTGTTGGGGCAGAGAGGCTGCGGTGACTCCCCCGCGGCTGCAGGGGATGCTGTGGCATGAGGGTGGTGACCTCTCCACGTGGCAATGGCGGCTCGGACGAGAGGGAGAGGGAAGATCGCTCCCGCTGCGAACCCAGGGGGCAGAAGCCCTTCTGCACCAACCTCAGCAGCGGGCAGCAAGCAGCGCAGGCAGGCAGGGTTGACCAGGGAGTGATGGACCTCGGTATCACCCACCAAGGGGCCAGCAGAAGGCAGGAACAGCAGAGATGAGTAGACCATGGCACCGGCTCACGTGCAGCAGAAAACCCAGGCTGGTGACAGAGACGGCAGAGGGCGGCGACAGTTACAGCAGGACCCTCGCGGAGACGTCACAGTGTATCTGTGCTCTGGAGCGAGCAGGCAGACGTCGCAATGAAGCAGTTTTCCCGGAGCAAAACCGGCACTGTTCTCACTGAACACCAAGCGGAGAAAACAAAGCAAGCTCGGCCTCCGCCCCCTCTCACCAAAGTCTCGAAAAAGTCCCTTCACCTCTCACGATGATAAGTTGCAGCCTCTGGGGAACAATCCCCTGGCCAACATTTCCAAGTCTTGTTTCTTTAATTGGGGAAATTGTCCTGGCATCTGGGTTGGGCAAGCAATCCCTTTTGTCCTTAAGTATCGCCCATTCTGGGTGATCAGTGTGGAATGCAGGTGGATAGGCAACTTTCTTTGTTCTTAAGTATCGCTCATTAGTTCCCGGCCAGTCCCTCCCCGCCTACACAGTCTCCCTGCTAGATGGGGAAAGAAAAAAATTTTCATTTGTCAAACCCATAAGAACTGCTGATGAGATACTATCAGGCCAGAAAATTGTCAGCTAACCTACTCTCATGGGGTCCTGTTCTCTCTCTCTCCTTTACAGCATATAAGTGTATGGCACACAAGCAGCCTCTTATTGATTAGAAATTGGATCCTCTGACAGTTGGAATGTCAAATCCAAGGGATTGTTCAGAGATTGAAGTACTGTTAAGCATCCATGAAGAAGGCAGATCTGCGGTTAACACTATTTCTCTTTTGCTGAGCAGGACCAAAGCAGTAACCTCAGAGCAGTGAGGAGGATTCTGGCAATGTTTGAGATGGAATAGAATAGTAGACAAAGCTACACTGGTAAAGGATAGCAAAGAAGGGGTACCAAAAGAGGCAGGCTAGGGGAAGATTCAGAAGGAAACTTAGGCAGAGGAAGAAGAAATTTGAAACGTGAGGCTATTTTTTAAAGAAATGTTGTTATATTAAAATACTATTATATCAAAAACAAACAAAACACAATGTGAGTATATTTTGAATTACTGAATTTTGAGTTACTAGGTGTCAAAGGTTAACCTGGAGGCAAACTCCAGATCCCCATGCTTAGTTCTTCAGAGGAGAGGAGACAGCAAAAACAGGCTGCAAACTTGGAAAATGATTAAATGATTTATTTCACTAACACTACTAAGAATAGAAAGAATGAAAAATAATGAAAAATATTAAGGCATAATATACAAATATCACACTCTCCCCATACATTCCAATCTTTCTCACTGATCACGCAAAGGACATAAACATGAGATTCTGATCTTATGATTAAGAGTTCTTATTGCCACTTTATAGGATAAGGAGAGTTCTTTCTGTAGTGTAGTGGGATCCATCCCATGGAAGACAGTTCCCTAAGAAGTGTCTTCAGCATGGTTCCAAACCTTCCAGAAACACCACAGCCCTCCCAGGTTTTTTGCAGTGGTGTATCCTCTCTCCTGCATTACACTCCGCAGTTGGTGGGTCACAAGAAAAGTCAAATGGGGTTAAACATTTCAAGAGTAAGTCATTCCAGCCTAAAGGCACTCAGGTACAGGCTCCTGTTTTCCTCATAATCTCCAAAGGCTGCAAAGGCTGCAAATTTCACCTGCACACAACATAAAAATGTTCTTATTTYAGGCTGTTGAAATTCTCACCCCCCCATGGCTCATACTGTGATTTAAAAAGATATTTAGTTTGGTATTACTCCAGATCACACAGCACAGCTCACAGAAAAAGATGGATCTCGATGCTGGTAAAGATGGCTTCTCTGGCACTTCCTGCCACTCCTTGTCTTCTCTTCCGTTGGGCTGCTGGCTCCATATTTAGTCTTTCACGTGACTGCTTTCCTTTCTCTCTAGCTTAGAGAAGAGGTTAATATTTGCAGAAAATGCCTACAAAAGTATTTATAACAGTTTACATGCTCCCACTAAGATAATGCAGCTGTAATGAGGCTTGCTTCCCCAGGCCCAAGGCTCCTTTCCCCCCGTATGCTCTGCGCTGGCAGCCATCCAAATTTTTGAGTAAGTCTCTTGGCTGCTACTTAAATTCTGCCTTATCTTAAAAGCAAGGTCACCCTTCGATCTCACCAATACACCTTTCATAAGCCAGTGGTTTTTTTCTTCTCTTGGCCTTTTCTCGCTTTTCTCGGCCCGGCTTCTCTCTGCGTAGCTTGGCTCGGCTTAGCTTAGCTGCTTCTCTGTTTGGCCTTGGTCCAGATGATAATAAACCAGCTTCTCTCAGGTCCGGAAAGGCATAGGACCAGTGGAGGTGAGGCCAGCTGCCCCCACCGGCCCCCCGGGCCGTGGGCCTCTGGCCCAGGGGTCAGGGAAGAGCCACTCCCTTGCTAGTGGTCAGCAGGGAGCCAGGGAGCAAGAGAGGAAGTGAGGACAAGTGCTGCATCACTTTCTAGATGTTTTTTTATAACATTCCTTTCACAGAGACGTCACGTGAACACTAAGTGGCACATAGAACTGTCCTTTACTTGTTTTTAACCAATCAAATTTGTCTCACACCAGGTCAAACCGTGACACTAGGCTACAATTCTATCTCAGGATTCTGAGAACTTTGCATGAGATTTGCTTTCTGTTTTTTTTGACAACAGAAGCAGCCCTTCATCGAATTTTAGTCTCACAATTCAAAGAGCTGCTTGTTTTGTTTTATATAATGCATGGACATGAGTCCTGGTCCTGTGCCCACTGCCAGCTACTAATTCAACAATAACCCCGGGCACCAGCACAAGCTGGGGGTGACCTGCTGGAAAGCAGCTCTGTGGAGAAGGACCTGGGGATCCTGGTGGACAACAAGCTGTCCATGAGCCAGCAGTGCCCTTGTGGCCAAGAAGGACAATGGGATCCTGGGGTGCATTAGGAAGAGCATTGCCAGCAGGTCAAGGGAGGTGATCCTGCCCCTCTACTCAGCCCTGGCGAGGCACATCTGGAGTTCTGTGTCTAGTTCTGGGCTCCTCTAGTGCAAGAGAGATGGAGCTCCTGGAGCACATCCCTCAGAGGCTGCGGAGAAAATGAAGGGACTGAAGCACCTCACTTATAAGGAAAGGCTGAGAGAGCTGGGAGTGTCCAGCTTCGAGAAGAGATGACTGAGAGGGGATCTTATGGTCAGTCCTAACTGCAGGTTGGATGGGGGAACAGATAATCAGGCTGCTGAGACTGATATTAGGAGGGAACGGGCAAGTAAAGAGGTGGATTTAACACATCTAGAAGAGAAGATAGAGAGGATAGGGAGGGTGTGCCGAGGAGCAGAGAAGAAGATAAAGGAGATAGAGAGGATATATCAAGGAGCAGAGGGTTTTAGATCGATTGCAGGGAGAACTAGAGCTAAACACAGAGATGTGATAGTAGCTCCCCTCTGTCAGGGGGTAGGTATGGACAGTCCTATCAAAGTGCTGTTTTCAGTAACAGACCTTAATAACTGGAAGCCGATGGCTGGCACCTACAGAGATGACCCAGACAAAACAGCAAAAGCATTTGAAATGATTAAAACTCAGGATCTAGACTGGAAGGATATAGATATTATGTTAGAAATGTTGTTTGATAGTACAGAAAGAGATGGTTCCTAAAACCAGAAGGAGGTTTGTGGAAGAGCAAATTTTGACAGGTAACTTGCCGGGTGCATTGGACATTAATTTTCCCACAGCAGATCCTGAGTGGAACCCTAATGTGCCCTTTTTTAGAGAGAGATTAAATAGATATCAACAATGGATACTACATGGAATTAGGCATGCCATGCCAAAGGTCAAAATTATTTGAAATTAAGCAGGATCGCAAGGAATCACCTACCAAATTCTTAAATCACCTGAAAGAAAGAGCTCAAAAATGTAGTAATATTGATACTGAAACAGAGGAAGGAAAAACTCAATTAGCCCCCATATTTGTGGGGCAATCCTCAGATGATATTAGAAGGAAATTACAAAAGGCTCAGGGACAAGACCAGTATGATTTACAGAAGCTGTTAGATGTTGCTTGGGGAGTTTATCAGAATAGAGAAAAACAGCGAGAAATAACTAAACAAAAAGCAGTTGCAGTTATGGAAGGAATTTCCAAAGGAATGGTGCCCCCGGGGAAAGGAAGGGGACGAGGGTGTGGACAACCTACCTCAAAACCCCCCCAGGAGACTTGGTATTAATCAATGTGCATATTGTAAGAAAGACAGGCATTGGAAAAGGGACTGCCCGCAGTTGAAACATAAAGGTCCCCCTCTCGTGGACGTCACCGATGATGACTGAGGGGGACTGGGGGATTCTTCCCCAGCAGAACCTCTGGTTACAGCTTAGCTGGAGAATGAGGAGGTAAATGAGGAGGTAGAGTTCTTAGGAGATACAGGAGCTAGTTACTCTGTGCTAAATATAGTAAAAGGAAACTTGAGTAATGATTCTATAACAATTGTTGGTACAACAAGGAATCATGAAACAGCCATTTTTCAAGCCCTTTGATTAGGAAAACAATGGATGACTCAACAGTTTTTGTATCCACCCAATTTGCCAAAGTCTCTCCTTGGGAGAGATTTATTGGAAAAACTAAATGCTAAAATTAAATTTACAAATGGAAAAATAAAGGTTATTATTCCAGAACCTAATTACGTGGAAGCCTCTATTTTTGCATTACAGTCTCTGAAATCGTATGATACATTTGCCAGTATCACTTGAGGATGAAGGGATTCCGATGGTCTGGGCTGGAGAGGTGCCTGGATGATCCAAAAGAGCAGAGCCTGTAAGAATTAAATTGAAACCTGGAGCGGGACTGGCAAGGCAAAAGCAATACCCTTTGAAAATAGAAAGTCATACGGGGTTATTACCCTTTGTGGAAAAATTTATAAAATACGGCCTATTGAAGGAATGCGAATCCAAATTTAATACCCCTATTTTGCCAGTTAAGGTGGCAAACAGAAAGGATTAGTGGCTGGTGCAGGATCTTAGTCATAAATAAGATAGAACAAGATATACAGCCAGTAGTAGCAAATCTTTATACCTTACTAAAACATTGAGTGAAAAATTTAAATGGTTTACAGTATCAGATTTGAAAGATGCCTTTTTCTGTATCCCTTTGAGTACTGAAAGTCAAGAATTTTTTGCGTTTGAATAGAAAAATCCAAACACAGGGAGAAGAACCCAACTGACTTGAACGGTTCTACCTCAGGGCTTTAAAAATAGCCCCGCCATATTTGGAAATCAACTGGCAAAAGAACTGGAGGAATGGAAAAATCAGAACACTGTTGGAGTCTTGTTACAGTGATGCCTTTCTCTCTTGGACCCTAAATCATGAGCCAGACACAGTTAGGGTGATAAAAAGGGGTTACCTTTATAAGGATCCTTAGGTGCACAAGTCGTCAGGTGGAAAAATGCTGAAAAATGCCCCCCCACGTGACGTGTATACAGTTTTTATAGATTTTGCAAATTAGCAAATCTGACAAGAATCACCAATTAGAATTGTAGTTTTCAGGAAATTTCCCCCTCATTCTAATCCCTTCTAAACTGCCCCCCCTCCCCCCTGTCAGATGAGAACTAACTTTGTTTATAAAAATATGTCTCAAAGAGCCGATCTCAAGACCAGAGAACCAAGATAGGATAGGAGCCTTGAAATGTGTTTTGTCTTTCTGCCTATCAGGGCAGGGAAAAGTACTGGGAAAACTAGCTAGAGTTGCAAAGCTACAAGTATATGTGTAAAAATTACAGAGAATATATAAGAGAAAAAAAGGTAAAAACTTAATTCGGCATAATTTCCCCCCTTTTTTAGAGACTAACAAGACTACCTTGTCTAGTCTCTATGTATCTAACCACAGTACTGACTTACACAGCCACCTATCATACAAACAACAATTATAATTACAGCTACTGTGAACACTTCTTTTATCCAGGGCCAGTTTGGTAACCATGAAGTGAGCATGTGAAAGATATAATCAAAGTTCAAGGTGTTATTTCTGAGACCTACTTCATGTAAAATTTGAGTCTGCTTCCGAATTTCAGCCAAATTCTTCCTCATTCTTCCACTCTGCAGGTTTTTTTATTAAGAGCTTTGAATACATTTTGGACTAAGATCCCATGCAAATTGTGGGGCCAACCCCGAGTCATGGTTACCAATTGTGCGGATAACAGACATGAAAAAACAATTTTAACCACATCATTCTAATCTGCATCAGTCTCTGTATTCCCAATGGTTTCAGGAGCAGAAGCCTTCTTAACTCCAGAGTAGTGGATCCACGGTCCCTTGCCAGAAACCTTGACCGCAGTAAAGGTGGTCAGCAAAACTTGTAATGGTCCTTTCCACTTAGCTTGTAAGGGGTCACTGTCCCACCATTTAATGTAGACCCAGTCTCCAGGCTGGAATGGATGAGCAGGTGTGTCCAGTCCTATGGGTCTGGATAATACGATGAATCACTGGAGCTTCTGCAAAGTGGAATTTAAAGCCACTAAATACCTCTGTAAATCAGGTTTCCCCTTCATATGAATTTCTCCTGGAATATATGGAATTTGATAAGGCCTGCCATATAATATTTCATAAGGACTTAAGTTGTCTCTCCGCCTTGGTTGGATACGAATTCTCAGTGATGCTATAGGCAAGGCCTGAACCCATGTGTCGTGATTTGACACTGGCCAAATGCCAGGCACCCACAAAAGGCCTGCTCACTCACTCTCCTCTGCAACTGGACAGAGGAGAGAATTTAACAAAGGGTTAATGGGTTGAGATAAGGACCGGGAGAAAACACTTCAAGGGCAAAACAGGCTCAACTTAATGATATAAAGTGAATTTATTACTAACAAGATCAGAGTACAAGAATGAGAAGTAAAATAAGCCCTTAAAGACACCCTTTTCTTCCCACAACCCCTCCCTCCTTCCCACCRACAGTGCAGGGAGACGGAGTGGGACTTTTGGTCAGTTAATCACCCAAGATCTTCTTTCCGCTGCTCAGGGAGAGGAGTCTTTTCCCTGCGGCACTGTGGGGTCCCTCACACGGGAGACAGTTCTCCACGAACTTGCCCAGCGTGGGTCCACTTTCACGAGCAGCAGCCCTCCCAGAACCGCTGTGGCGTGGGTCACTCTGCCACAGGATGCAGTCCTCCAAGGATGGCTGCTCCAGCCTGGAAGCAAGGCCTCTCTCTCCACTGGGACTTCCTCTGGATCACAGTGTCCTGGTATCCACCCGCTCTGGCGTGGGCACCTCCCCCATGGGCTGCGAGTGGACCTCTGCATCCCCCGTGGACCCCCATGGGCTGCAGGGGGACAATCTGCTTCACCATGGTCCTCACCACAGGCTGCAGGGACATCTTGGCTCTGGTGCCTGGAGCACCTCCTCCCCCTCCTTCTGCACTGACCTTGGTGCCTCTATTGTTGTTCCTCTCACATATTCTCACTCCTACTCCTCTCTAGTTGGAAAATTACGGCTGCGCCCCCAACTTTGTTATGATTTCTTCTTAAATATGTTATCACATCATCTCTAATTGGCCCAGCCTTGGCCAGCAGCACGTCCATCATCAGAGCCATCAGGGATTGGCTCTTCTGGACATGGTGGAAGCTTCCAGCAGCTTCTCACAGAAGCCACCTCTGTGGCCTCCCTGCTACCAAAAACCAGGCCCTGCAAAACCAACACACCATGTCATGGGTGTCTCTTGACAAATTTTGCTAATTTGTGTTTTAAGGGTTCCATTCATACATTTGACTTTGTCACTTGCTTGGGGCCTGTATGGTGTGTGCAGGTCCCAAGTAATTCCGAGAATCCTGCTAACTTCCCTGACCACTGTTGGAACAAAATGTGGTCTGCTATCTGATGACATCCCCAAAGGAACCCCCAATCTTGGAATTATATGACTGAGCAAAATTTCACCTCCTCCTTTGCTATGTTGGTGGGCCAGGGGTAAGCCTCAAGCCATCCACTGAAGGTGTCGACTGATACCAATACCTACCTGTATCCCTCTTTACCTGGCATCTCAGCAAAATCTATTTGCCGATAACCTCCAGGAAGATCCCGTCTTTGTTACTCCTTACACAACCCTTTTCATCATGTCAGGGTTCTTTCTACAACAAATTTCACACTTGCCCATTATAGATTGTACAGTAGCAGTCATTCCTCTTCCTACTGGTACCTTTCTCAGAAGTTTCAAAAAATTTTCTGCTCCCCAGTGGATGCCCTAATTGAAAACTCTATAATCCGAAAGTTATAAAGTAGGTATGTTTATTTCAGCATGCTGGGCACATGGAGGATAGCTCCTCTTAAGGCATGTGCAACATCTGTAACAAAGCTCTCTACTGTGACTGCTGAAAAGCTGTCAGCAGAGAGGCCTTCTAACTCTCCCAACATTTTCGTGAGACTTCTCTCTTTCTCTCTTTTCCCAGGCAAAACTATTATAAACAATCCTAGGAGTTTTTGTAAATTAACTAAGCTTCGTGCAGCTGCGCTTGCTATCATTTTTGCTTAGATAAATATTTTGGAATAGGTGTTGTTAGAATTGACCAATGAACTTGGTAGGTGGCTGACCAAGGGTCCAATAGACTCTTGACATTTCTGTAAACTTCAAGCAAGCTAAGGGATATAAGCCGCTCTGTAAAATAATAAACTCCGCATCGCTTTGTTCTCCCTGGACTCTGTGTCGTATTTCTTGGAACACTTACGACATCTGGTGGACCTCGACGTGTACTGCACCGTGAGAGGGTAACATTGGGCGCTCTCCTCCCCTCCCGCCGGGTTCCGCTCCAGCTTTGCCCAAAAAACTGCAAAAATGGAACAAACGGGCTTGAAGGAGAGTGAGGTTTTTGCTGCCTGGAAGATCACCCTTAAGCTAACAGGAGCTGAAATTCCTGAGGACTCAGTTGTGCAGCTTCTCACTTGGGCAGCGAACCAGGGCTTTCTGTTTAGCTGTGATGACGCATTTCGTTTAGAGACTTGGCAAAAACTGGGGGGCAAGTTATATCGTGAGCTCACTTATGGGGACGAAGATGTCATAGAACTTCTCCGCATTTGGCAATTTCTTTATGACGTCCTTTTCCGCGTTAAGTCCGCGCAAAGGGCTGACGTTTCTCCAAGCCCGGAGAAGGAGAAGGGGGAGGATGCCGCGTCCATGGGGTCGCTTGACTCATTTGAGGGCACGGTCTTTGAAGACGCCGGGGATGCCGGGTCCCCGGCAAGGTCCGCGGCGCCGTCACCCGTGTCGGGAGGGGCGGATTCGCCTCCCGTTGCCGCGCCGTCCAACGGAGCGCCAGTCCCGGTAGTGGCATGGGGGTCATGCGCAGCGGCCCCCGGCCGAGAGTCACCTCGCTATGCAAACATCAGCGGACGGCCGGAGGGAGCTGCGGCGCATCCCCCGCCCTATGCGCCAGGACCAGTCTCTCCGTCTGCGCCACAGACGCAACCGGCGCCGTCTTCCACCAGCGCCGCGGGGTGTGTAGTCCCTACGGCCCCCCTGCTCCCACTGGACCCCCCTCCACCGCTCTCGCGACCACCGCTCGCCGGCACGGGCATGCCGGAGCGGCCGCCCGTGTGCCCGGACTCCGGTTTTCCATCTGGGCAACCCCCTGCAGCAGGGCATGTACGCGCGGTGATAGAAGAGCTTGTGGGGCTTTTATTGCAATTGGTCGCCCCTCGGGTGGGGCTGCCGTACACGCGCTCCCGGAGAGCGCTGCGCGTCCTGCGCTCGGCGGACCGTCCGCCGCGGGTCCCGCTCTGGCGGGCGGCGCGGACCCCGCGCTAGGCGTTCCGGCCGCGCCGGGCACTGTTCCTGCGCTCGGTGCTTTGGCCGCAGCGGAGCCGCCGCCGGCAAGCGCGGTCCTCCCCCAGCCGCCTCCGCCACCGCCGCTTTTGGGGCCGCCGCTTTTGGCGCCGAGGGGAGGAGTGGCGCCCGGCCGGGTTCTGGCCGCGCCAGCAGGGAGGGGGGAGGTGCCGCCAGTTTGGGTGGCCTGGGCAGAGCCGGCTGGGGGCCAGATGGGACCTGACGGCCCCGCGCCGGCCGGGGGGGCCGCGCAGCCTCCGAAATTGCGCCGAGCAGGGTACCGCCCAGCGCCCGCAAGCCAAGCGCTGGCATGCCCCACTCTGATAGGGGGGATCTGTCCCCCCCGGCGAGCGGCGGCTCGGCCAGGTCGATGAGATCTCCTGCCTCAGACTCGGCAGACACAGACTCTGCCCGTGCCTCCTCCTCCGGGCCGGTGAGGGACCCGCCCGCGGCCGCTGCTTCCTCTTCTGAAGCAACCGAGGACGGAGCGAGTTGGACTTGAGCTACCCCGGGAGGGTAACGAGTGCAAACACCACAATGGGGGCATTCCGCCGTGACAATGGCRCGAGCCAAAGGGTCCGCCCCCTCCCCCTGCGCCGGGAAGGCACAAAGGAAAGGGCACACGCCTCCGCTTGCCCCGTCCCACAGCGCGGGGTGGGGGGGATCGGCACTGCCAGGGTCCTGGCATCCGAGGGGGGGGGGAAGAGGCTTCCCCGGCGCTCCCCGAGGCCAGCTCGTCCTCGGCACTGTTCCAGTTCTCCCCCTCCGCCCCTGCCTGGGCCAGGAGAGGGGACTCAGGAGTCATCTGAGACCCAGACCTGTCCTGAGACCCGGGCTCCTCCTGCCCATCCCCCGCCTCCTGTTCGGAGAGGGCTCCCGGCTCATCGAGGGAGCCCACGGGGGTGGAGGCACCCGACGAAGTGCTGCTAATAGCAGCATTGACTTGTTTCCAAGAAATCAACAACGCAGCCACATCTAGCTGGAAATCCAGAGCCAGGCAGCCGAGAATGGCTCTACCTAGTTTGACCCAAGAGGCCTTGGAGAGCACATGTCCTGGTTCTGTGAAAAGACCTCTGTCTTTCCCCCAAAAGTACAATTTCTGCAAGTCTGGTCCAGGGACCGAGACATCAGCAGTCTCAAGAGCTACTTCCAAAACTTGCAATGCCAAGGCATCACATGACAAATTCGATATATCCATTTCAAACGGCCCTAACTACCTGGGGAGAAAACCCCCTGACAACTTACGAAACTGTACAGGCCAACCAGATGTTCTTCTCGGGTTCGAATAAGCACACGGAGACAGCTGCCAGGGTTCATCCACAGGCAGAGGCCAAAAGGAAGGAAAGAGAGAGCCAGCCTCTGCCCTAACTTTATTTATATGTTTTCGGAAACCACCGTGGATTGGAGGATAGGAATGCCACCTCCTGCTGTCCACTGGTCAATAGAATTGTCTATCATATAGGTTAGGAATTCATAACAATCTTTGCTGGTTAGGTCAACAATCTGTGTTTATACAAAAGTGCGTGAGAAACTATTTTGCCAAACTTAAAACACTGCACATCTGAAGAACTGCAAAATGCAGGGCCACATCTGGGATCCTCAGTGGCCCCTGCCAACGGAGAAATTGGTGGCCCTTCGCCAGTTGGTTCAGGAGCAATTGCAACAGGGACACATTGAGCCTTCTACGAGTCCCTGTGATTCAAAAATACCTAAGATGTTCCAGACCTCACGGACAAAGACTCTCCAAACTAATTAAAGTTAGGAAGAGGTATGTTTAATGACAGCGCTGGGGCAGCTATGTGCTCAGACGTAGTGCCAATTCCTAAAACAATTCACAATCCATTTATCTACAACAGTAATGAATATTCAGAGTAAGAATACATAGTCATAACATTAAACACCTCCCATCTCCCGCTTCCTATGATAATTAGTTAAAATCATTAAGCATGCGTACTACGCTTCTTAAATGGGTCTGGGGTCTATCTAGAGGAAGTCAGACCATACTCTTCATCCTGACCTTTCCACCCCTGCATTCTTACAATTAAATTGACCCTGGGGTGAAGGAAACAGAGAAGTCAAAGTTAACAGTGCCTTTGATTTACAACCTTGGAAGCAGTTAGAGTTAGCTTAATTAGCAGTGATTTATAGCTCTAAGCAGGAGAGTTGCAGATCTGTGTTTTCGTAGTAATAAGCAAAAAGCACATTTTTGGGTGTTTTTAGTGAAGAGTTTTAACTTTATACTTTAAAGTTAAGTTAGCGTTTAAGTTAAGAATTTAGATGTTACAATAGAAGTATCTATGAGTACGTGACATGATGAATGATTCGTGGAAATACTGCCCCATTGCAGGTAGCAAGTCCAGCTAAGATAGGTCAAAAAGTCAAAACAATAGTCGTCTCAGTAACCTATTAGTCTAAAACATTATAAATTCTTGTTCAACACTAAATCCTGTGACATTCGCCATTTTGCAATGTGTTGTTAAAATCTCACGCCAGATGGAACTGGTGCCTAGTTTGTTGTTTTAACAATAAATTGTTAAAGTTGCTGTTGTCCAACCTATCTAATTGACAAAAAGTCCGACGCGGGGCCAAGAGTGTCGAAGAAGCACTCCTGTAGTACGATTTAAGAAAATTATTAGAACCTACAGACTGGGGTCACCATGGTCTGCTTCCCCGATGCCCATGAGCAAATTAACTAAATAGGATAATTAATACATGTCTTTTTCCTTCTGATCTCCCTAACCCAGTTTCACTACTCCTCATGTGGGTACAGCGGAACAAACTTCTAATGACACACAATTAATCAGAACTTTCTCCTAGTTTCTCTCTCAGCTAATCATTAACTTCTTAATTAACTCCATCTGAGTTTATCTACTACTTGGCTTTAGCTAACTAAAATTATCTCCTTTTAACTTAAAACTAAATTCCTTACAGAATTTGTTTTTCACCTGGAACACTCCTGTTTTTGTAATTAAGAAGAAGTCTGGGAAATGGAGATTATTGCAGGATCTCAGGAGGGTTAACGCTGCCATGGAAGGTATGGGGGCGTTGCAACTTGGTCTGCCCTCAGCTGCCATGATTCCG
The DNA here is from genome assembly GCA_018881555.1 of Amblyornis subalaris. NCBI lineage: Eukaryota > Metazoa > Chordata > Aves > Passeriformes > Ptilonorhynchidae > Amblyornis > Amblyornis subalaris. Next base: position 54,597 of record JACAXG010000545.1, read on the forward strand.
ACAGGATGGGATATCCTGATCATTGATTTGAAGGATTGTTTTTTCACAATTCCTTTGCATCCTGATGACAAACCTAAATTTGCTTTCTCTATGCCTGCAGTGAACAACGCTGAACCTGTGCAGAGGTATCAATGGAAGGTTCTGCCTCAGGGCATGAAGAACAGCCCGACTATCTGCCAGTGGTAT
>JACAXG010000545.1:58347-72897 GCA_018881555.1 Amblyornis subalaris
GCATCCTCCCTCGTTCTGCCTTAGCAAACACAATTAAGCTAAGCGAACGATATATTGTCTAGCAAACAGCACAGCTCCTGCAGGTAGATATGGTTATGCAGGTGAGCCCTTAACCCCTTAATTCCCTTATATCAGTCCTCCCTTTTCTAAAATTTAAGTAAATTCTTTTACTAACATGCTGATTTCTAATATACAGATTTTTCTTCTAACAATCTTCTACGAAAAGTATCTCTCAGTGCTTTGCCATGTACATTTAACAAAAAGGTCAAAATTGCTACTCGTTGTAACATTCTCCAATTTCATGCTACCAAAATAATAAACAAAACAAGACTAATAATAACTAATATTAAAAAAACAATAATGGGGTGACACAATGCATTTAGAGCACCAGTTGCAGTAGATGACCATCCAAAGAGCACATCCCACCAGTGATGACTTGTATCTTGTCTTATCCTTTGTAAGACTCTGATACATTGTATAATTGGACTTTATCAGCTGGTGGGATACAACTGGTGCTAAATACGAAAAGTCACACCCAATAATCTTAACAAAATTACAAATACAAAAATTCGAATGATTCTTAACAGCCATGGGTACATTGTTATCATCTATCTTCACAAAGGCACAAGTGGTCCTTAAACATACACAACCTTGGCCAATATATACAAGTACAGTCTTTTGACTAGTGTCTGGATGGACTTCGAAGTGACAAATGCCTTGCTCAACATCAAGACATATGTCCTTGGCATCAATTGTATTAGTTTCACAAATGAACCCTTGCTGCTCTCGAGTAACACAGGATTCCATGTTTACAGTCTGCCATCTCTTATCTACCATCCGGGCTCATGCCCTATGTTCAGAGGGATAAAGCACTGTTCCCTCATGATTCAGTCTTAATACAATAATGAGATGAATGACATAGATTGTGGCATTTCATATAGTAAGCACAAAGGCTATAACTGTGTTAATAATAGGGTCATATATAAAATTTACTAGGGTTCACCAGGATTGGATCTTCCTTTCTAGGTCAGTGGCATTGTCCCAGATAGCCATTCAAATTTCAATGAGGAAAGCACCTTCACTTCCTTCTCTTATTATTAAGGCAGCTATTGATTGCATCTACAGTTGTGCCTGTATACAGCTAAGAGCTAGGGACACATTATCCTGGACTTTACCAAATGCATCTATTATTAATTTATGGTCCTGTCCTTCTGCTTTTTTTCAATTTTGGTAATACCTTTAAAATTTGCCACTGGCCAGTTTCTAATGCTAATAAAAAAATTATAAGGGTTGTTTTAGTTTCGTCAAATCAGTAGTGGCTGTAGCCAATTTATTCATTAATATCTCTGAATCAATTCCATTTAGCACTCCCAATTCTGTCCCTAGCACTCCGGTTAAGTCTCTTTGTGTTTGCCCCAGAAGGAAGATACCTGTTTCCACAGCCAGGCTGTCCATCCTTTAAAAAATATTTATAAAAGAGGAAAGCATGCTGGCTGAATTTTGAAAATATTGGTTTGCATTAACAATTCAACACGTTTAAAAGACCATTCTGGGTTAAACAATAATTGCTGTTGACCAGTGTTCCTTATTACATAGGGACCGATTTCATAAACTTTGGGTTCCAGATCAGGTGGTGTGGTTTGTGTGGCATGGGTTATTAGGGCCTGGGTGGTAGTGTTTACAGGAGACTTTGATAGAATTCGAAGTTCAAAAATAAATCCCCAGCCTGTGCCAGCCCTGAACTTTACACCACATCTCACCAATGTTGTATGATTTGCTGTAAAATTCAACCAGCATCCTGGGCCGTACCGATTGGGTGCAGTGGTGTTTACACAGGGCTGGTATTTCCATGATCCTTTTCCTTGATAAATTTTCATAACTATCCCTGTGGGTCTACTACGTTGAATTGTATCTTGTTGGTTTGTGTCCCCTTCTCGTCTTATTCGAGTTGCAAACACTTGGCATCCAACATTAGTTAGTCCTTTAGTACCATTAAGATAATATGGGCTATCTGGCAATACTTCTGCAGTCGTGTAAAAGTGTAATTCCTTAATACTATCAATACTTCCCCATTTATCTTTTCTATATAATTGCCGATTTTGCAAAACTACAACTTGGAGGGTTATATTCCAATGTGGGAACAGTGTCTTTGCTTTGTCTGGGGTCCCAAATGTTATTCCTCCTTGGGACCAGGTGTCTCCTTGTCCATAAGCAACCTCCCATCCCAGAATTATGATCGTAACTGTGAGAAAAATAGTTTTCATTTTGCCCTGGTAAACTTCAATTTCAGTTCATTACCACCAGGAGTCACTCTCCAAGGGGTCTCTGGAGCCTTCTTTACTCGAGTGTGATGAATCCAGGCATTCTGCTCCTTGATTTTGATTGCAGTAAAGGAGGTGAGAAGTACTTGGAATGGCTCTTCCCACTGTGGTTCCAGAGTTTTTTCTACACAAGACTTTACATATATGTAGTCTCCAGGTTGTATATTATGTACAGGTCCATCTAGCCCCCAACTTCGGGTTCCAGCCACGCGTTTTTCAATTTTTCTAAGGTGTTTGCTTAATGCTATCATGTAGTTGGTCATTGTTTCTTCCCCAATTTAAGTGGACATTCCCTTCTGCACCCCATATGGCCTCTCGTAGAGCATTTCAAAAGGGCTTAGTCCCTCTTTGGCTCTTGGTTTGGTTCTGATGCATAACAAAGCAAGTGGGAGAGACTGGGGCCAAGCTAGGTTGGTTTCTTGTCCTAGCTTCACAATTTGTTGTTTGATCAAATGATTCATTTTCTCCACTTGACCGCTTGGCCAAGGATGATAGTGGGTGTGGAGCTGCCAATCTATGCCCAAATGATGGATTATTTGTTGTACCACTTTTGAGATAAAGTGTGGTCCCCTATCTAAGGACATTGTGGCTGGAACTCCAAAGCGTGGTATTACTTCCTGCAACAATATTCTACTTACTTCTCAGGCTTTTGCTGTTCTAGTGGGGAAGGCTTCTGGCCAGCCTGAAAAGGTATTTGTTAGTACCAACAAATATTGATACCCCCCTTTTCTTGGAAGTTCCGAAAAATCAATTTGCCATTGTTGCCCAAGTCCATTTCTTTATCCATTTTGACCCAATTTTGGCTTGGGGGCATTTTTGGGGTTAGTCTGGAGGCAAAGGTCACACTGCTGAGTTACCTGCTTGATGGTAGCATATAGATTCCTGGCAATAATTTTTTTCAATTAAATAATTATGTAAAACATTGACTCCCCAGTGTGTTTTCTGATGTTTCTCCCTAACCAGTAACCATAATAGGTGAGAGGGAACAATCAACCTCCCTTATACAGTAATGGCCCACCCTTCCTCATTATATGTTCCTTTTTCATCTGTGATCAATTTCTTATCTTCCTTATTATAAACTGGCTTACCTTCTAAAAAAATCTGTCCATCTGGAATTAAAGCCCCTTCAATTGTCACCTCACCTTTCACTGCCTCTTTTGCCTCTCTGTCCGCCAGCTCATTCCCTTCTTCCAATTCTGAGCTCACCTTTTGGTGAGCTTTAATGTGCATAATTGCCACCTTCTCGGGTAGTTGGACTGCTTCCAGTAGTCGCAATATTTCTTGTGCAGGTTTGATATTCTTTCCCTTTGAATTCAACAGTCCTCGTTCTTTCCATATAGCCCCATGTGCATGTACAACTCCAAATGCGTACCTTGAGTCTGTATAGATGTTAATCATTTTGTCTTTTGCCATTTCTAAGGCACGAGTTAAGGCCATTATTTCAGCTTTCTGTGTAGAGGTATTTGTTGGTAAAGGTTCTGACTCTGTTACCTCTTGGCAGGTGGCAATAGCATACCCAGCATGTCGTTTACTGCAGATGACGTAGCTGCTTCCATCAGTGAACCAGGTCTCTGTGTCATCTAAAGGGGTATCCTTCAGATCAGGCCGACTGGAGTACGTGGCTTCAATGGTCTCCAGGCAATCGTGGTGTACTGGGTCCCCTTTATTTCCGCTGAAAAAAGAAGCTGGGTTGTCAATGTTAGTTACCACTATTTCTACATCATCTTGTTCCACCATGATGGCTTGGTATTTCAGAAACCTTTGTGGGGAGAGCCAGTGCCCGCCTTTCACTTCCAGCACCGCAGACACTGTGTGGGACACTAACACAGTCATTTTCTGACCCAAAGTGAATTTGCGTGCTTCCTGAATATTTAGCATGACTGTTGCAAGAGCTCTGAGGCATCCAGGCCATCCCTTTGCTGCTGCATCTAGTTGCTTAAAAAAATAAGCAACTGCCTGTTGATATGGGCCCAGATCTTGTGCTAGTATTCCCAGGGCAATCCCCTGTTTCTCATGGGAAAACAGAAAAAATGGTTTACTCACATCCAGAAGTCCTAGAGCTGGGGCAGACATGAGGGCATTCTTCAGTTGGTTGCAGGCCCATGTGGCTTCCTTCGTCCATTGGAGGTCTCTGTTTTTCTTTGCAATGAGCTCGTGTAAAGGTTTCACAAGCAATCCATAGTTGTAAATCCATAATCTGCATCATCCTGTCATACTCAGAAAAGTCCGTAATTCCCTTACTGTCTGGGGTTTCAGGGTTTGGCATCTTGCTTCCTTGCGGTCTTGCCCTAAGGTTCTCTGTCCAGTACTGACCTCATAGCCCAGGTAAATCACTTTTTGTTTCACTACCTGAGCTTTCTTCTTAGATACCCTGTACCCTTGGAGTCCCAAAAAGTTTAAGAGGCTTACCGTCCAAGCCACGCAAGACTCTTCTGTCCGGGTAGCTAGTAGAAGGTCTACATACTGCAGTAGCTTTCCTTCTTCTGGTGGGGCCTAAGATTCCAAGTCTTTTGTAAGTTGTTCTCCAAATAGGGTAGGACTATTCTTGAATCCCTGAGGCAGCACTGTCCATGTGAGCTGAGTCTTACGCCCACTCTAAGGGCTTTCCCATTCAAATGCAAAAATTTTCTGACTGGTTTCATGGAGAGGGGGGCAAAAGAAGACATCCTTCAGATCTAAAACAGTAAACCAAGTTAGCTCTGGGGTTAAACATGTTAATAAAGTGTAGGGATTTGCCACCACAGGATAAAGATCCTCAGTTATCTTGTTAGCAGCTCATAAATCCTGTACTATTCGATACGACCCATCAGGTTTGCGGATGGGTAAAATGGGGGTGTTAAATTCAGATTGGCACTCTTTTAATAGTCCTAGCTGCAAAAAGTTTTTAACGACTGGACTAATTCTTTCCCTATCCTCTTTCTTAAGGGGGTATTGTTTAACCCTAGCTGGTTGCTTCCCTTCCTTGAGCCTGATGTGTATTGGGAGTGCATTTTTGGCCTTTCCAAATATATTGGTGGCCTATACTTCAAAAAATACTTGATATTTTTTTTTTTACTAATTCCCTCTTCAATCTCAGTGGTTATTTATTTACCTCCAGAATAATTTCCTCATTTTTAAACATGACGGTTGCCTGTAATTGTTCAATAAATCTCTACTTAACAGTGCCTTTGAAAAGTTAGGCATATATAAAAACTTACAAATACCCTGTTGTTTCCCAAGTTTATACTTCAAAGGTTTACAAAAATATGCTTTTTCAGATTGACCAGTTGCCTTTTTTACCATAATATATTCGTCTTCCACAAACATCTATGTTTTATTTAAAATCGAATATATTGCTTTTGTATTAACCAAAAATTCCACTTCTTTTTCTTTTTCCCCCAGCTTTTATTACACCCAGTAAATCTGCCAGGGTAAATTCCCCGGGTCCTCCTCAGTCTTCTTTCACATGCGCTACCACCCTCTCCCTTTCCCGGTCTCCTCTTTCCTGACGGTCGTCTTGCAAAAGTCTCAATAATCGAAACTAAACCACTGAGGGAGAGGGATCCCTTCAATTAATTTATCCACTTTTAAGCTTTCATTTCCCAATGTTTTACCACTTTATTTCATTTTTTCATGCACGGTCCAAGTATCGGGGATGAAATGTGTTTTTTTACACAAAAACTTCACAATATTAAACTCCTGGCTATTACCACACATTATGCATTCATGTCCTTACAGCTTAATTAAAAAACAATACCTCCAAGCCTTACAACGTTTACACTGTTCCAAAATCCACACGTGGTGCCATGGGTCTAAAGTCATTATGCACCCACACACAAAACAGGGAATTCCCCTTGTTCGACACAAAGTTAAAATAATATACAAAAAGTTAAAAAGGTTTGTTGCCATGCCTCTCTTATATAGCCACCGGAGAATACTCTCCCGCTTGGGCACTCTCTTATATAACCATCAAAAAATACTCTCCCATTTAACCACGGTTYTAGTTTAAATAACACACAAAATAAATACCAGTCACCACATCCAAACACACTCCCGCTCATACTCACTCTCACTCACGCCTCAGGGCCCCACACAAACTTAAAAGGTTCCGCCTTGCCCTTCTCCTGTTTGTTATACCATCATTAGCAGGTCCGTCCTGCTTCCAAAAGCTGGAGTGTAGCAGAAACCCCCCTAGATTCGCCCGGTCCTCTCCTAGGATCGCCGGCAGCCACCCGCCGGCCGACGAATCGCTCCACTGGCTCCCTTAGCCAGTCGAATCCCCCCCCAGCTCCCTTAGTCGGTTGCTTGCAAGCTCTCACCTACCCAGAACAGGGACTATGCTGTGCGTCAGACGTCTCTGAGCGACTTATCAGCGGCCCTGGCCATGCAGCACCCTAAATTCCAAACATACCGTTTTATCCGTGGTTGCAGCAGGTTGTTGTCTGTCCCCACAGTGAGTGAACTGAGAGGCAGAGTTCCTCCAGGGAAAGGCCCGGGGCATGCCTAGGACATCTGCACCTCAGCTGATCCTGCAGCCGAACAGTGTTTCTCCTGCTGGCTTGCCAAAATGATGCGCGGGGAAAACTCTATAACCCGAAAGTTATAAAGTAGGTATGTTTATTTCAGCATGCTGGGCACATGGAGGATAGCTCCTCTTAAGGCATGTGCAACATTTGTAACAAAGCTCTCTATATTTATTTTCTAAAACATTACATATGTATTAAGGTTCCCCGATATGCCTGTACATATGCATAACTTAGTCCAGCTTCCCATGATAATGAGCTCTAAGATCATTCCCATACACTTGCGCTTGCGCAGTGCCTCCTGGTGGTCGTGGGCAGGGGTCCCAAGATGAAGTAAGCAAGTCTTCCTCAGAGTTGAACTTTTCACCTCGCCTCCTCGCGCATGCTCTCTGGTCCCTTGGTCTCAGTCCAAACTTTATGGCTAGTTCCAACCAGTTCAGGGGTCCAGAGAGCAGGAAACCGAGTCATGGTTCCTTCATTCTATCAATAGTTTGGCATCCTCCCTCGTTCTGCCTTAGCAAACACAATTAAGCTAAGCGAACGATATATTGTCTAGCAAACAGCACAGCTCCTGCAGGTAGATATGGTTCTGCAGGTGAGCCCTTAACCCCTTAATTCCCTTATATCATCATGTTCTTGCTGAGCTATTTCCCAAAGGATCGGGGGTGGGACTACAACCTGCTGTACTGGTGTGACAGCCCACCCGCATTCTTTGATTTCAGCTTTAAGGAACTTAATTGATTTGCGATCTCTCTGATCATACTTTGGGGTAAACCCTGACAGATCAATCTTTTTGTGGTATTACTGCAAGAATGCCTTTTCCTGCAGCCCTTTTTGCTGTTTCATCAGCAAAGCGATTTCCCAATTCCGGAGTGGTTTTCCTTTTTGATGACCTCTACAATGCATGATAGCTACCTCTGTAGGTTTCCAGATGCTCTGCAGTAGTGCCAGGATCTGTTCAGCATGTTTGATCTCATTACCTTGAGTGGTCAGCAGTCCTCTTTCTTTCCTTCTAGATGGCTCCATTGGCATGGACAACACTAAATGCATATTTAGAATCAGTCCATATGTTTACCTTATTTCCTTCACTCAGTTCCAGGGCCCTCGTCAGTGCAATCAGTTCAGCTTTCTCTGATGATACGTCTGATAGCAAGGCCTTTGCCTCAATCACCTTGTCCGTGGTTGTCCCTGCATAATCTGTCATTCGCTTACCATCTCTCATGAAGCTGCTTCCATCGGTGTATAGCTCCCAATCTGGGTTTTCTAGAGGCATGTCCTTCAGGTCTGGTCTGCTTGAATAGGCCTCTTCTATTGTCTGTAAAGAATCAGGCTCAGGCACATCGTCAATTAAGGTGGAGGACAGAAACATGGCAGGGTTAACGAGAGAAGTTGTTTTCAGGGTAACATCATCCTATTCTAACAACACAGCCTGGTATTTGAGCATCCTGCTGGGGGACAGCCAATGGCTCCCATTTTGTTCAAGCACAGTTTGTAATGCATTGGTTACATACACTACAATGTGCTGTCCAAGGGTGAGTTTCCGAGCCTCTTGGATCAAGATGACAGTAGCCGCCACAGCTTTCAAACACCCAGGCCACCCTTGGCTGACATTGTCTAGCTGTTTCGAGAAGTAGGCCACAGCCCTTCGCTGGTTTCCAAGGTGCTGCGCCAGTACCCCCAGAGCAACATTCAGTCACTCGTGTAAAGAGTTCAAAAAGTTTGGTTAAGTCTGGCAGTCCCAATGCTGGGGCTGACATCAGAGAAGGTTTCAGGTGTTTCAATGCAGCCCTTGTGCTCTCTGTCCACATGATAATTCCCTTTTTGGCTGCTTTTCAGGCTCCATACAGAGGTTTTACCAGGAGTCCGTAATTTGGTATTTGTAAGCAACACCACCATACCATTCCCAGGAAAGCTTGCATCTCTCACTGTGTGGGGTTCTGGAAGGCAACAGATGGCTTCCTTCCATTCTCTGCATAGTTGTCAATGTCCACAGAAGATCTCAACGAGCAAATAAACTACTACTTCTTTGGCAAACTGTGCCTTCTCTTTTGACACCTGGTATCCACTTAGTCCCAAAAAGTTTAATAATCTTATAGTGGGTTGGATGCAGTTCTCTCTCGTCTTAGCTGCAATCAAGATATCATCAACATACTGGAGAATAATCCCTCCTGATTCTTGTCTTCTCCAGTCTTCCAATTCCTTTACTAGCCGGTTTCCAAATATTGTTGGACTATTCTTAAAACCCTAGGGTAAGACTGTCCAAGTGAGCTGACTCCTTCTCCCTATTTCAGGATTTTCCCACTCAAAAGCAAAAAGCTCTTGACTGTTTTTATGGACAGGAATGAAGAAAAAGGCATCCTTAATGTCTAAGACAGTTAACCACCCTAATTCATTTCTCAGTGTAGTCAAAAGTGTGTAGGGGTTTGCTACGACTGAGTATATGTCCTCTGTTAATTTTTTAATTGCCTTTAAATCTTGCAGTAATCTATAACTCTTACCATTGGCTTTCTTTACCGGCGGGATGGGTGTGTTGTGTCTAGATTCACATTCCACTAATAACCCAAACTTAAGGAACTTTTCAATTATAGGTTCCAATCCCCTACTACTTTCTAATTTCAAAGGTTATTGTTTTTGCCTTACTGGTGTAGCTCCTGGTTTGAGTGCAATGATCACAGGCTCTGCTCTTTTAGGATCTTCCTGGAACATCATTGGCCCACACTACTGGAATGACAGCATTTTCAACTTCTATGGGAACTTCACCACATTTATCCTATATGAAAAGTACCACTACTTCTACAAATTTAGTCTCAGGAATTATAATTTGTACTCCCCCTCTCCTTTTAAATTTAATTTCCGCTTCTAAATTGTCCAGTAAATCTCTGCCCAGCAACATCTTGGGTGAGTTAGGCATATATAGGAATTTATGGGTTACCCAGTGCTTTCCCAATTTGAATTTCAAAGGCTGGATGAAAGGTCGTATTTCACTTACCCCTGTGGCACCAATCACGTCTACAGTATCTGGACTCAGTTTCCCTTCAAGAGTATTTAACACAGAATATGTTGCCCCGGTATCTACTAAATATTCGATGTTGTCTTGCCCTAGCTTTGCTATAACCAAAGGCTTGCAAGGAATGTCCTTTGGTCCCCATCATTCCTGGCTCACTGCTAGTTGAGGAACTGCACCTGGAGGGTTTCTTTTTCAGCATTGGACACTCATTTTTCCAGTGTCCATTTTTCTTACAAAAAGCAAACTGATCTTTATCCAAAGGAGAAGAAGCACTCCTTTTCGACCTGTCGATGGAGAGGTACAGAGTTCCCAGGCAGGTGCGAAGGAGAGCAAGCTTTATTACAAAAAACAAGCCTTTTTAAGCAGTTAGCCATTATCAGAATACATACCATTGAAACACAACAAACAATAATTCAACCAGTCACCACAAGCCACGAGGTGATAATGCGAAAGTTATGTAACTTGTTTTCTCTACTTCTAATTTAGCTGAACTGGTTCCCAGAGGCCTTTTTACTTAGCCAAAGTAACAGAAGTGAACCATGATTTTACAAGGGTAACAAGGCCTTCATTTTGCAAGGTTTTACCTTTCCGCAACATCTCCCCCTTTCTTTGTTTTTTGTGCAGAGTTTGTGTACCCGAGTGCCAAAACAGTCCGCACCTGTAAAGCCATTATCTTCTGAAGACTGGTATCGATCATTTGTTGCACACAAGATAAGATACATAGAATATAGACCACAATCAATAAAGACCCATCAAAAACAACCGTGTCACTGACAAAGAGACCCACATCATGGGAAAACAGCAATAGTGTCCAATGTCCCCAGAAAGAGAGCTGTTTCTTCTGCACTTGGAAGTTACTGGCTACTGTTCCAAAGCTCATATGGCTGGAGCTCAGGGGCCGTGCTGCTTAGGCAGGAAGGAGTCCCTTGGCTGGAAACGCTGACTTTACATTACCCAAATATTCTTCTTGGCTACAAGGGCTGGATGGTGATTGGATCATTTTTCCTCTCATGGGGCCTCATCTTCTCGGAGGCGATGTTTGTCCGGTTGAGCAGGTGACCACTTCAGACCTGTTGGCAATAAAACACATGCGTACCTTCTCCCGTAGGTTAGTAAACCACCTGGGCCTTGCCACTGCACACCTGATTGTGGATCCTTACATAAAACTTCTAGAAACTAGTTCTGCACATGCAAATCTTCAGGGCAGTATCGCTCTGCCGGGGATCAAAACTGATGGAATGCCTGCAAGAACTTTAGTCTAAATACTGCATTATGTAAATGTTTCTGAGGAGCCACATTCCCCCTTCTTTGTTGTTTTTGATAACATACGCGTCTCTCACTGTGAACATGAAGGCACCATAAAAGTAAGACAATACATGTAATAAAGCAAGAAACTCACATCGAGCAGAAGTAAGCAAGGTAATACWTGTAATCATTAGCACACGAGAGAAAGCATAGTGATTTAGAACAACACATCATCAATTGCCTAAATACTGTAGCATCACCCAGTGTCTGCGAAGCTGGCGAGCCCTGTGTCAGTGTAAGGACCTGGAGAATCTTCCCAGGCAAGGTTCCCAAGAGTACCTCGAAAGGGGATCCAGCTTTTAGAAGGCCAGATCGACAAGCCAAAGTGACTTGACTACATTTTTAGGGCAGAAACATGTAGCCCTGCATTTTGCAGTTCTTCAGTTGTGCTGTGTTTTTAGTTCAGCAAATGGTTTCTCATGCACTTTTGTATAAACAGAGCTTGTTGATCTAACCGGCTCAGATTGTTTATGAATTCCTAACCTATATGATAGACAATTCTGTTGACCAGTGGACAGCAGGAGGTGGTATTCCCATCCTCCAATCCACGGTGGTTTCTGAAAACATATAAATAAAGATGAGGGCAGAGGCCGGCTCTCTCTTCTTTCCCCTTTGGCCTCTGCCTGTTGGTGAACCCTGACAGCTGTCTCCACGTGTTTATTTGGACCTGAAAACTACAGAAACATCTGGGTCTGCTGGCATAAGTCCAACTAGTGAAAGCCAGGGCTTGGCCAGAGCCTAGGCCTTAACTGGAAGGACCTCCCTAACCTATTCTACAAATAAATCTCTTATTAAAGGTAGTTGGGAAAGGTTCTTGAAAGTATATAGATCTTACAGATAATTATACCATGGTATGTAAAAGTCTATGAAGCAGCCGGCTTTGTCATAATCTCTAGCTAAGCAATTAATGGCACCTTGAACAAACTGCAAACAAACAAAAAGATGCATATGTGTAACATTAAATAACATCATGGGGACAATGTCCATTATGAAAGGTCAGTGAATTCACATTAYAACATTAATAACATAAGCAGAATCATTAATACAGCAACAGTAACTGCTTCTAAAAAACCGAGTATAGTCTTCCACACATCTATGCATATATAACAATTAAGGCAAAATAAAAGCAAGAGAGAAAGCACTAAACAGCTTACAGTTACTGATATCCATAATTCGGAATTCTTACTCATTTTTCTGTGTCACCTGTAGAAGATTAAACAGCAAAGAGTGTTATAAATAATTATCTCAAGTGATCAATGTAGAACACTTCCACCCATAAAATTATCAACAAAAAATAAGGATCTAAGAAACTGCATCTTTACATGTTTTCACACAACTCATTATCTTACATTCTGAAATAATTGCTTATTAAGTCTCCATCATAACTGCTTCAATCGGTTCCATCTCATCTCTATAACAAAAGAACTGTATCTTTCAAATTAAATGAACATATTTCAACAGAACTTAAACTTAACGTTACTCAAACTTAATGTCACTTAGACGTAATAGAGAGCAACTTAACAGAGCTTAAGCATAATCTCGCTGAGACTGAAGGAAAAGTAATCTTAATAAAACTTAAAATGAACAGAACGTAAACTAACAGAGCTTAAAACCAAACATCATTTAAATTTAGTAACACTTAAACTTGAAACTTAAGAGTATTTAAAATTGACAAAAATTAAACTTAACAGAACCTTAAACTAACAGAACTTTACATGCAACACAATCTCAAATTAACAGAACTTAAACTTGACATGACTTAAATCTAGCAACAGTTAAACTTAGCAGAACTTAGCTTTAACATCACTTAAACTTTATAAAACATCGCAACATCGACCCCTTAGATGACTTCTCATGATCGCCCCTCTTACTATGCTGGTGTTTGACCTCGTCTTTTGGGTCTCTGTTTCGGTATACTGTCCAAGCCACATCTAACAATTTGCCTATATCCTGCCTCTCATTCAGCTTTTGCAGCTTTTTCCTTATATCGTCTGAAGATTGACCTACAAACAGGTAGACTAGGTGAGCCTTTCCTTCAGTTTACTCGAGATCTATATTCGTGTATTTGCCTGCAGTCTCTCTCAGCCTGTTCAAAAAGTCTGTTGGGGATTCATTCTCATTTTGTTTTCCTTCTGTGTTGGTTTAACCCAGTGTGGAATTTTTGATTGGTCAAAAGCAGCTGATAGATGGCTAGCTCAACTAATCAGGCGCCCTTTGCGTGACATGTGAAACGGGAACTGGGAAGTGCGTTTGCCTTTTCCCCTGCCTCTCCGTCCCAGACGAACGGTTTCCCCCCCGGGACCGGGCATCTGCCTGGGCCCGGGGCGGGCCGGCCCGTGGCGCGGCCCTTGCCAAGCCCGGGACTGGGTGGCCAGCACGGGCTTTCTTTTCCAATTGGCGCGGCCGGGTGGGGTGGTTCCCCCCCCTTCCCTTCCCTTTGCGGGCGGCGTGACAGAGCGGGAGCCAGGGGCAGCCGAGGAGGAGACCCCCGGAGCCAGTTGCGGTGAGAGCAAAAATGCAGTTTCTGGAGATTATGAATGAGGAGAGAGACTTTGCCTGTACCTTTAGGCTGGAATGACTTTTCCTTACAAGTTTAACCCCATTGGATTCCTTTTGTGACCCACGAACCATAAGTTTCTTGTGGGAGAAAAAGATTCACCACTACAGAATCTGGACGGGCTGTGGTGTTTCCTGAAGGTTTGGAACCATGCTGAAGACACTCTGTAGGGAGCTATCTTCCGTGGGGTGGATCCCATGGCACAACAGAAAGAACTCTTTTTCCCATAAAGTGGCAATAAGAACTCTTAATCAAAATGATCAAAATCCCATGTTTTATGTCCCTTTGTGTGAGCAGTGAGAAAGGTTGGGATATATTGGAAAGAGAGAGAGTTTGGAGATTTGCCTTAATATCTTTATTATCATTATTCTTTTACTTTTAGTGTGTTAGTAATAAAATCTTTCCACTGTTTCAAGTTTTGTGCCTGTCCTGCCGTTTTTTTTTTTATTGTTCTCCTCAGCTTCTAATACGCTAGTTTCCCTTAAGAACAACTTTCCTTGTGGTTGTCTGGAATACCACCAGACTAACCTATGACACCTTCATATAATTTAGATCAATTTATAGCTTTGGGAGTAGCATGTTTCATCCCATAAACCACCCAATTCTGATAACGTTTTAACTTTGCCATGTGTTCTGGGATATTTGGATTCCATTTTGGGTCATCTGAAGGGAAGACTTGGCCCACTGTCTCATGAATAACTCCAGTTACCCTTTGTGCATCTATGTGATATAAATAGAACAGCCAATTCTGAGGATAAAAGAAATATAAAATTTATTCGTATTCGAAATATTGCAAATGCAATGCCACGAACGAAAAAGAAAGAGACAGTACCAAGCCCGGGGTTGGAACTGGGTGAA
>JACAXG010000546.1:8119-50360 GCA_018881555.1 Amblyornis subalaris
ATCAAGATGTAAAAGAGTATTTTCCACTCCAAGAACTGAAACACAAATTTAGTAAGAGTTTAGTAAGAACTTAGTTTTAAGTTAAAAGGGGATAATTTTAGCCAAGCAGTAGATAGACTCAGGTGGAGTTAATTAAGAAGTTAATAATTAGCTGAGAAAGAAACTAGAAGAAGGCCTCTGACTGATTGTGTGTCACTAGAAGTTTGTTCAGCTGTACCCACATGAGAAATAGAGAAACTGAATTAGAGAGATCAGAAGGAGAAGAGACGTATTAATTACTCTATTTGAGGAATCTGCTCATGAGTAACGGGGAGGGTGGAACATGGTGATCTCAGGGTCAAATCAATTGTAAAAGTGCAAAAGTAGAAAGGTCAGAGACGAAGACTACGGTCTGACTTCATCAATAGCCCATTCCTCAATTCAAAATAGACCCCAGACCAATTTAAGGAGTGAAGTACGCATGCTTAATGACGTTAAACTAATTACCATAGGAAGCGGGAGATGGGAGGTGTTTATGTTATGACTATGTATTTGTATTTTGAATATTCAAGGCTGTTGTAGATAAATGAATTGTGTATTGTTTTAGAAATCGGCACTACGTCTGAGCACGTAGCTGCCCCAGCGCTGTCATTAAACATACCTTTTCCTAACTTTAACTAGTTTGGAGAATCTTTGTCCGTGGGGTCCGGAATATCTTAGATATTTCTGTATCACATCCCCCAGCAAGGAGCAGGTACCAGTTGTGAAGCAAGAAGCAAATGGAGAGGAGTCCATACTCAGGGAGGCAAGCGAAATCCTTCTTCACCCACCTCACTCCCCCAGGTGCCTCTGCACAATAGATATGAGGCTTTGTATGTGGAAGACCAACCCAAGGATGAAGTGGATGACGGTCCGGTCACACCAGAAGCTCCACCACAATCACAAAGGTCAACACGCTATTACAACCGCTTCTGAGAGGAAGAAAAGATGGGTTTTAGTTGTAAGAAATTCCCTTCTAAGGAGAACAGAGGGCCCGATATGCCGACTGGGCCCAACCCATAGAGAGGTCTGCTGCCTCCCTGGGGCCCAGGTTAAGRACATGACCAGGAAACTTCCAAGCCTGGTGCAGTCCACAGACTACTACCCATTACTGACCCTCCATGTAGGGGGTAAGGAAATGGCAACACGTAGTCTGAGGATGATCAAAAGATTTCAGGGCTTTGGGATGTTTAGTAAGGGATTCTGGGGCACAAGTTATTTTCTCCTCCATACTTCCAGTTGAAAGCAGCAATACTGAAAGAAACAGACAGGCCCAGTCTATTAATACCTGGCTCCGCAGCTGGTGTCACCACCATAATTTTAGGGTTCTTGACAATAGTATGGCCTACATGGCCCTGGGCATGCTGGCATCAGATGGGACTTACCTTTCTCAGTGAAGGAGGAGAGCCTTTGCTTGGGAACTAGCTGGGCTCATTAGCAGGGCTTTAAACTATATGTGATGGGGGAAGGGGACAATATCAGGCTTGTCCCTGGCAAGCTGTGGAATAGTGTCACGGTTTAAGACAATTTAAGGGGTGGATGCTCCAAAATTAGTTACCTCCCCTTTTAGTTTTAACCACGCCTTTTCACCAATAAGGACAGATGAATGCGAGTAGATATAAGGGAATAAATAGCAGTTTACTAAAAAACAAAAGAGCAACAGGCAAAAAATAACAGTAATAGTCACTAGTTACAAAGTTGCTGAATATCACGGACTCCCCAAAAACAAAGAGAAACAAAATGGCAGAGGAACCCCTTCCCCAAGATGACACCCTCCCTAGATGACCTCATGGTATGTGAGACAAAGGGTAAATGGCTGAAAAACCCTCACCCCAAGATGGTGCCCTCTGCAGATGACTGTGTGTGGAGACACAAAGGCAGAGATGGCAGACAAAGCCCGCTCGGCTCAATCTTCCTCCAGAACAAAAAAAAATGGGAAAGTAGGAGCTTATGAAGCAGTTCTGGTGGCAGATGTGAGGTGCTGACATTGCCCGGGGAGCTCCAGCCCTGCGGTGTAAGCCTTGTCACTTCCTTTTGGCGACCATGGCAATGCACGTGTGTGAGGTCAGTGCTGTGGCTTGCTGCCTCCTGCAACTGGCTGGACTCAGACGGTGTCAGTGTTGCTGTCTCAGGTACGTCCCACAATGCGGGGGGGGGAGCAATGGTCCTGCTGAACACTGAAGAACAGTGGCCTGGCCCTGACCAGCTCGGGCTTCATGCTGCAGACAGGTATTTGTGGAATTTGCCCTGAAGCAGTTTAGGATTGTGAAATGCAGTCTCCTGGAGACCCAAGCCAACTAAGGAGCTCAGAGAGAAATAAAAGGCTTCTGCCTTGCACTGTCCCAGCTTCCCTGCAAGAATGAAAGAGAAAGGGCAAGAGATCCTCTGCCTGAATGCCCCTGACTTTAAAAGAACCCGGGACCCCCAACCTCTGCAGTTCCATTTCCAGCTGCTGGATCTTAAAGAGATAGTAACAATTTTGGGCACAGATAGATATGGAATACAATAACATTTTGGGTTACCCAGGACGGATGGCATGAAAAGGTTAGAGGGACAGAGTGCTAGCGAGGGTCCTCTGCCAGTGACTCTAAGACATACTAGACACACTAGAGCATACCTGCAGTCTTACAGAGGTGAGCCAGGGACTCCTGAGATAGCAGAAACCAACAGGGAAACACCAGGGAAATATCTCAAGGGAATTAAGGGGTGTTCCTCTAGGAAGGCAACATGGCCAATGGCCCAGCTGACGTGCTTCTACACCAATGCATGCAGCATGGGCAACAAACAGGAGGAGTTGGAAGCCACTGTGCTGCTAGAAAGTTATGACCTTGTTGCCATTACTGAAACTTGGTGGGACGAATGCCATGACTGGAGTGTGGCTATCAATGGCTACAGGCTGTTCAGAAGAGACAGGAAAAGCGGGTCAAAAGCCTGGGGGTAAAAATCAGAAACCAAGGCAACAAAGAGAACTTTGCAGTTGGAGTCTACTACAGGCTGCCTGACCAAGGGGAGCCTATTGACAAAGCCTCCTTGCTTCAGCTACAGGAAGCATCGTGCTCACAGGCTCTTGTCCTCCTGGGGGACTTCAAGCACCCAGACATCTTCTGGGAAAGTAGCACCATGAGCTGTAGGCAATTCAGGACACCCCTGGAATGCATGGAGGATAACTTCTTGAGCCAGGTGACAGCCCTACAAGAGGGAACGCGATACTAGATTTCATGGTTATCAACATAAGTGAGCTAATCAAGGATGTCAAGACTGGAGGTAGCCTAGGTTGCAGGAATCATGCATTGAGGAATATAGGTCAGGTAAGGGGTAAAGTCAGGCTCCTGAACTTTAGGAAGGCAGACTTCCAGATCTTATGGGAGAGAATCAGTGGGACCCTCTGGGAGATTGCCCTCAGGGACAAGGGAGCAGAAAGAGCTGGTAGATCTTGAAAGAAGTCTTCCACAGAGCACAAGAGCCAGTGATCCCCAGGAGCAAGAAATCGGGCAAGGAATGCAAGAGACCAGCATGGCTGTCAGGACCTGCTCGTCAAACTAATGGGAAAGAAGCAAATGCACAGACAGTGGAAACTAGGACAGGTAACCTGGGAAGAGTACAGAGAAGAAGTATGATTGTGTAGGAAGGGGGTGAGGAAGGCCAAAGCAAAACTGTAACTGAACATGGCAAGGAATGCAAAGAATAACAGGAAGGGCTTCTACAGTTATGTTAACAAGAAAAGGAAGGTCAAAGAACGTATATCCCCCCATAAACCATGCTGGTGAACAGGTAACAATGAACAAGGAGAAGGCTGAGTGATTTATCAAAATATGGATATTGATCTAATATCAATACCCAACTATGTGTTGCCTCCCGAATGGAGGCAGGCGCCCTGGAACTGGGACGACAGCACGGCAACCCGGCCTCTCCCGGGTCACTCGGGCCAATGACACACTGCACCACTATGGTGGATGGACGAAAATGGCGTTTATTATCTTATCTCCTGGGTTTAAATAGTGGGGGCTTTACTACGTCAGGAAAAGGGGACTGTGGGATAGCTGGAGTTAGTAAGGAGTGGAAAASTACTRGGTTTTTAGGRGGRGGCACATGCATACTTCGGGTGATTGCTTATCTTTTGGGAGGGTTAGGATTAGGGAGAAGTTTCAGCTCTGCTATTGCCTTCCCGTGACATCCTGTGATCTTCCGTTCGCCTGTCCCTGCCTGTCACAACTATGACAGACAAAGACTCTCTAACAGGGTTGCTAGAAAGTGTATGTTTATTTCAGCGCCGGGCAGCCGCGTGGGATACTTCCCTAAGACGCAGTGCCCACTCACAGAGCAATACGAAGTCTATTTATCTACAAAAGTTCTAAATATTCAAAATACGAATACATATTTATAAGATAAGCACCTCCCATTCCCCGCTTCATATGGTAATTAGCTGAAAAGTCATTAAGCATGCGTGATTTGTTCCTTGAAATGGGTCGATGGTCTTAAACTTGGGGAGGGGTCCTATAAAGATGAAATAAAACTAGTCTTCCTCGCTTTGCCCTTTTTGCCTTTTGAGTTTTTACAATAGACCTTAACCTTGGAGGACCTCCAGTTCCTTCCTTCATTGTCTCTGAACAGATTTTTCAAATAGAAAAATTAGTAATTGTCTACATTTCTTTAAATCTGGTAATCAATGTTTTCTGTTTCTCATTATGAGCACAGCTGAGCAAATATGAAACAACAATCAATTAATCAATAACCTATTTCAAACCTAACTCCCTAGATAATTATTAACTCCTTAATTAACTCCAGCTAAATCTACTTATTACACTCACTTTAACTAATTTCAGCAAAGCTGACCTTAAGCTAAAATCTTAATTCCTAAACTTTCATGTCTCAGAGGTACTCAACAACTTTTTTGCCTCAGTCTTCAATGGCAACCTCTCTTCCCACACCTCTCAAGTGGATGGATGGCAGGATGGGGACTGGGAGAGCAAAGTCCCTCCCACTGTGTTGTGGGTTTGGGTTCTCAAGGAATTTTTCTCCCATCTGTTACCCAAAAGGGAGACAGTGTGAGGGGAAAGGAGTTGTCTGGGAGACAAATGGGGATAGTTAAGAGACAAAAGATGCAGCCAGGGCGTTGGCATAGCTTTGGAATGGGTGGGGAGGGCAAGCGGTGTGGTTTTGGCAGTTTCTTAGCTGGGTGTGGGCAGTCTTTGCCTGGCTTGGAGGAGAGGTGGTTGTGGGGTTTGGTGCTGGACTGCTTTCTGCCCAGAGAACTCACTGCTACTGCTGAACTTTCCTTGCTACTTCTCCTTACGGCTGGTAAGCCACTGCTCACAAGGGCAGCCAGTGGACCAGGACTTTCTAACACCTGCCCTCACTGGGAGAGACCCTCACCATCTGTGTGGGTGCCTCAGGGGAAAATTGGGCCCTCGTCTCCTCCCTCTCCCTGGAGGGAGCACCTCCCAGCTGCTTACTGGAGTGTCGGCTGCTGCTGCCATCGCCAGGGATACCACACCGGACACATGAGAGCCAGGGGAAAACCAAACCCCACCCTCCACCTTTTCTCCCTCCCCGAGGCTGCTATTACCCCTGGGGGAGGCTCAGGGCTCACATCGGCCACCCTCTGAAGCCGCTGGAGCCAACAGCGCCCCCTGGAGTCGCGGGGAGTCACTGCAGCATCTCTGCCTTGAAACCAGCCAACAGTGCCCCCTGCTGTTTGTGGTAGTAACTACACCAAAGGGGAAATTGCTTAATGGGTAAGAAAAGGCTGTTATTGGGTTTCTGGTTTTCTGTTGTTGATGTTTGTCTGTCTTGTTATATCTATATCCTAGTAAAGAACTGTTATTCCTTTTCCCATATCTTTGCCTGAAAGCCCTGTAATTTCAAGGTTATAATAATTTGGAGGGGGGGGGGTCATCTTTTCGATTCCAGGAAGGTTTCCGCCTTCCTTGGCAGACACCTGTCTTTCAAACCAGGACACACTAAGCAAAGATCAGGTTCATGACCACCTGAGGAATCTGAATGTACAGAAGTCCCTGGGACCTGATGAGATGCATCCCAGAGTCCTGAAGGAATTGGTTGATGTAGTTGCCAAGCCACTCTCCATGATATTCAAAAAGTCATGGCAGTCAGGGGAAGTCCCGGGTGACTGCAAAAAGGGAAACATTGTACCCATCTTTAAAAAGGGAAAAAAAGAGGACCCTGGGAACTACTGACCTGTCAACATCACCTCTGTGCCTGGGAAGATAATGGAATAGATCCTCCTGGAAGCTCTGCTGAGGCACATGGAGGACAGGGAGGTGATTCGGGAGAGCCAGCATGGCGTCAACAAGGACAAGTCCTTCCTGACCAACCTAGTGGCCTTCTATGATGGAGTGACTACATCAGTGGACAAGGGAAGGGCTACAGATGTCATTTATGTAGACTTCAGAAAAGCCTTTGACATGGTCCCACAAAACATCCTTCTCTTGAAACTGGAGAGAGATGGATTTGACAGGTGAACTGTTAGGTGGATTAGGAATTGGTTGGATGGTCGCATCCAGAGGGTAGTGGTCAATGGCTCAGAGTCCCAGTTGGGCATCAGTGACAAGTGGTGTCCCTCAGAGGTCTGTATTAGGACCAGTGTTATTTAACATCTTCATTAATAACATAGACAAAGGGATGGAATGTACCCTCAGCAAATTTGCAGATGACACCAAGCTGAGAGGTACAGTTGACATACCTGAAGGACGAGGCCATCCAGAGGAACCTGGACAGGCTCGAGAAGTGGGTGCATGGGAATCCACGAGGTTTAACAAGACCAAGTGCAAGGTGCTGCACCTGGGTTGGGGCAACCCTTGGGATCAGTCCAGGCTGGGGGATGAACAGATTGAGAGCAGCCCTGCCGAGAAGGACTTGGGGGTGATGGTGGGTGAGAGGCTGGACTTGCCCTGGCCATGTGCGCTGGCAGCCCAGAAAGCCAAGTGTATCCTGAGCTGCATCAAAAGCAATGTGGGCAGCAGGTTGAGGGAGGGGATTCTGCCTCTCTACTCCACTCTGGTGACACCCCACCTTGAGTACTACATCCACCTCTTGGATCCCCAACACAGGAATGAAATAGGCCTATTGGAGCAAGTCCAGAGGAGGCCACTAAGTTGATTAGAGGGATGGAGCACCTCTCCTAGGAGGAAAGGCTGAGAAAATTGGGATTGTTCACCCTGGAAAAGAGAAGATTTTGGGGTCACCGAATTGCAGCCTTCCAGTACCTGAAGGAAACTTACAGGAAAGATGGAGCTGATGCCAAAGAGATTTTTGCTTTTACACTTTTTATATATTAGTAACCCTGTAGCCTTTTACTGTATAACTATGTAGATTCTTAGCTAGAAGTTTCCCTACCCTGTAGACATAACAAGGCATTCCTGTACACCTTATCACCACTAGTGTTCTGGGAACCGGGGACGTTTCGCTGTCCCATGTCTCCTAAAAGCATAAGCAACAGTAGAGCTAGAAGTTAAAGGGGGGCTTCAGTAGGAGGCCAAACCAAGGGGGGAATTACTTCATTAACGGTATTTCTAATTGGGAGATTTTGGTCAATTACGTTACTTTGCTAAATTTATAAAAGTGTCAGAGTCCATTGGGGGGGCGCGGCTGGCTTTGAGTTGACATCTTGGCATGCATTTTGTACCCTTGGAGGACCTCCAATAAGGGTAACTGTGACCCTGCACTTTGCAGTTCTTCAGATGTGCAGTGTTTTTGGTTCAGCGAAATAGTTTCTCACACACTTTTGTGTAAACATGAATTGTTGACCTAACGGCAAAGATTGTTATGAATTCCTAACCTGTGATAGACATTATTACTAACCAGTGGACAGCAGGAGGTGGTATCTCCATCCTCCAATCCACAGTAAATTTGAAAAACATATAAATAAAATGAAAGCAGAAGCCAGCTCTCTCTTCCTCCTCTCCTCGTCCTCCCTTTTAACCTCTACCTGTTAGAGAACCCTGACAACTAAGTCCGTGTGTTTATTCGAACCCGAAAACAACAGGTAACCACTTTCTTTATCCTCTTAACATCATCCAGCTTCTAATTTTAGGTGGAAAAAGGCAACAGAGCAAGACTATTTACAAGAGCATGTAGTGACAGGACAAGGGGCAATGGGTTCAAATTGAAACAGAGTAGGTTTAGATATAGATATTAGGAAAAAATTCTTAACCGTGAGGGTGGCATGGCATATGGGAAGATATAGGCCAGGTCCTGAAGAAATACTCTGCCCCAATAGTTTGGAATTTCCCTCCTGAACAAATACAGAACCCAGCTAAGGAAGCAGAATATCTGAAAGAAAATTGCAGTGGGAGCTCCAAAGAGAGGCAGCTTGTTGCACTGTGCTGGGCCCTGGTTAATGCTTATTGCCCACTGCTTGTTACTGTACAGCAGCAACTAAAGCCTGAGAGGAAGGAGAACAAATCTACAGACACCATGGTCACTCAGGCTGCAGTTAAACCAGAGGGGCAGCCTAAGCCAATAGTAGTCGCCCCTGTCCAGAGGAGAAAGTATAAGACCAAATCCATTCACCCAGTGGATGACAATGGGGAGGCAGGACCCTCACAGCCAGCAGAGGCATCAGAACCACAAATAATGACTGAATCTTTATCCTTAGACAGTCTCCAAAATCTCAGGAAAGACCTCACCTGATGACCTGACGAGTCCATATTGAGCTGATTGATCTGAGTGTAGGACGCTGCAGGTGATGGTACAATTTTGGATGGTACTGAAGCAAGGCACTTGGGAACTCTGTTGCGTAATGTGGGTATTGACCAGGGGATTGTGAGGAGCCCAGAACCCCTCAGCCTCTGGACATGACTCTTAGCAAGTGTGAAGGAGAGTTACTTTTGCCCAGATCTCCAGCTGCAGCAAGGCCCTTGGAAGACCATCAAGTAAGGAATCCAAGGCTTGCAGGAACTGGCTGTGATAGAGATCCTTTTCTCAAATGACGACCAAACCACTAAGAGTCCAGACCTGGTAAAATGTACAACATTGATGTGGCTCAAACTCACACAACTTGGGACACAAGCGTACTCCCACTTCCTAGTGATGCTGCAATGGAATGAGGGACACAAGACTGTGGGCGCTATGAGCTATGACAAGAAGGCTCTGGACATATGAAGACACTGTCCATGCGCTGACATGAGCCCAAGTCTTGGCGGTGGACACAGACTTGGCTGAGCATATGTGGAAATTGGAAGAGAGGATTGAAGAAAGCCACCAGAAACTCAGGAAGGAGCTTAAAGAGGACCTTCTCCAAGTTTAATCAGTACAGACCAGAGCCCCTACTATCAGAAGCAGATGTCCTCCAGCTAGGGAGAGGGAGTACACCCCACAAGCTGATCTGTGGTTCTTCCTGTGTGAACATGGGGAGGACATGAGGAGATGGGATGGAAAACCCACTTCTGTCCTAGCAGCACAGGTGCATAAGGTAAACGAGGAAACTACTAACAGAGGGAGTTCTGTAAGAATGAATGTAGCTCCAGTTTCCCATGACTCAACTGCTAGGCAGAACAAAAGGGAGGATGCCGTCTGATCCCCTTGAAGAGACCTCCAGAGTGTATGCCCAGGGAGGGAACAATATCCAGAACGAGAGGGGCCCTGTGATGCCTTATCCAGGACTACCTAAAAAGAGAGGCTTGACAAAATTGAGAGAGTAAAAAGCGGTTATATTTATTGAAGGGCCTTCAGGTACATTTAGGGCGGCCAGAGATCACTCAGGGGTTACACCCCAAGATGGATCCCCTAAGATGGATGCCGGGTCAAGGGTTTTTCATACTTTTATAAGTTGGGGCCATTTGCATATCGGGGTTAGTTCTTCCAATTACAGCTTCAGGTAATAAAGTAATTCACCCCAAGTTTGCTCCCCCCCCAACTCACTGTTGTTTACATCTCTCTGGGCCTGAGACAGTAAGGTGTCCTTCCCAGGAAAGCTTGCATCTCTCTCACCGTGTGGGGCTCTGGAAGGCGACAGATGGCTTCCTTCCGTTCTCTTCTGAGTTGTCGATATCCACGGAAGATCTCAAGCCCCAAATAAATCACTGCTGCTTTGGCAATCTGTGCTTTTTCTTTTGAAACCTGATATCCACTTAGTCCCAAAAAGTTTAACAAGCTTATAGTGAGTTGGAGGCAGCTATGTTGTGTTCTGGATGCAATCAAGATATCATCAACATAATGAAGAATAACCCCTCCTGGCTCTTGTCTTCTCCAATCTTCCAATTCCTTTTCTAGTTGGTTTCCAAATATTGTTGGGCTATTCTTAAAACCCTGTGGTAGGACTGTCCAAGTAAGCTGTGTTTTCCTCCCTGTCTCAGGATTTTCCCACTCAAAAGCACAAAGCTCTTGGCTGTTTTTATGCACAGGAATGCAGAAAAAAGGCATCCTTAAGGTCTAAGACAGTGAACCACCCTAATTCACGTCAGTGTGGTCAAAAGGGTGTAGGGGTTTGCTACAACTGGGTGTATGTCTTCTGTAATTTTGTTAATTGCTCTTAAATCTTGCACTAATCGATAACTCTTACAATCAGTTTTCTTTACTGAAAGGATGGGCATGTTATACCTGGACTCACATTGCACTAATAACCCACGTTGGAGGAATTTTTCAATTATAGATGCCAATCCCCTATGACTTTTTAATTTCAAAGGGTATTGTTTTTGCCTTACCAGTATGGCTCCTGGTTTGAGTACAATTCTCACTGGTTCTGCTTGTTTGAATCTTCCTGGAACATCACTGGCCCACACCATTTGTTGGCGATTCCTATCACGGACCCTGCCCGGCACAAGTAAATCCATACATGGACAACCTTGTACAAGAACAAAATCAACTTTACTGAGAGAACATGCGGTTTATATACCTTCTTTCGACCACCCGTTTCATTCCTTATATGGTAATCTTTTGGTCAGCCAGTCAATCACACACCTTCAGTCCTATATGGCTTATAGATCAGTCTCATTCCTTATATGGTATTCTTTTGGTCACTCAACCAATCACAGATCTTCAGACCTTATATGGTAATCTTTTGGGGGCCCACGGTCCCACATTTCCCCCTTTCTGTTCAACCATCATTATCTGCTTCATTGATCCATCAATCAGTCTCCGCACATATTGAATCAAACAAGGCAAACATATCATTATGATTAACAACACCCCCAGAACATACATTCCCACTTTAATAACATTCTTAACCCAGCCAATAATTCTCCAGCCTCTGAGAGGGCTGTGGAGAGACATAAATGTCAAAAAGGCCATAACTATTTTAAACCATGTAAAACTTTTGAAAGGGGAGCATGAGTCCCCTGTCCTCCCTCCAACGCCCCTTCCACACACAATGGTACAGGGAAAGCCCATACTTCCACCCACACGCTAAAGTTAACATGATACAGGTTCCTCTTCGCCGCTGTTGCAGAGGGTCTGGTCGGGTCCAGTGACGTGGGTTGTGGGCGTCTCGGTCTCAATGTCAGAGTCATCGTTCAGTGCGGATGACGAGATGTGCTCCTGCACTGGGCGGATGTATTGTGCAGGTACCCACTTAGGACCTGTATCTGTGGAAACACAAGCATAACCTCTTCCCCACGTTATAAGAGGTTAGGGTCCCAGGATCTTACTGGATTCTGGATCTTTTACTAAGACAGGAGCTTTGGGTTCTTGTGCCATAGCATCACTGCTAAAATGGCGTAATATTGGTAGGAGTTTGTGATCAGAGTAACAATTTAAAAAATTAAAAACATACAAAGCTTTAGATAACCTCTCCTGTGGTGTAAGGCCCTGTGTTCCCTCTTTCTGTTGCCCAAGTAAACGTTTCAACATATTATGTGACCGCTCAGTAAGAGCTTGCCCCGTTGGAGAATGGGGGATGCCTGTGGAGTGTTGAATTCCCCACAGGGCAAAAAAGGAGGCAACAGAATGAGAGATATATGCAGGACCGTTATCTGTTTTAATTTGTTTAGGGACACCTAGGGCTGCAAAAGCTAGTGCGAAATGACGGTGAGCATCCTTAGCTGCTTCTCCTGTATGGCATGAGGCAAATAAAGTACTAGAAAAGGTATCGATAGATGAGTGAATGTACTTGAGGTGACCAAATTCCGGGTAGTGGGTAATATCAGTCTGCCATAGCTGAAGGCTTTGTAGGTTATGGGGGTTAGGTCATTCTGAATGCGATTTAAAAAATTAAGAATATACAAAGCTTTTTACAGTCTTCTGTGAGGGGTATATCAATCCCCCCTTTTTTTGTTTCAAAATGAGTAAAACAATACATCTAATAAAACAGCAAGTATACACTGAGTAAAAATACTATACCATCACCCAGTGTCTGTAATTGCTGGGGAAATCAATCTCTCAGTGAATACTTGGAAGACCTTTCCCGGGCAAGGCTTCCAAGCTTCCTGAAAGAGGGTCCAGCTTCCACAAGACCAAATCAACAAGTCAAGGTGATATGACTATACTTTTCATGAAGAAACATCTGGCTTTGTTGGTTTACTTCCCTGTCCAGTCAGGGTTAAAACTTGGCTAGGGCCTTAACCCTGAGTAGAAAGGTTTTCCTAAAATATTTGCAAGTAAAGTTCTATTAATCTCAATTGGTAAAACTTCCTTAAAATGATACATATAGCAACACAACGGTATAATCAATGGTACCATGGACAATTGCAAACAACTAAAGGAATGCATATGCATAATATCAAATAATACCTTAAGGATAAATCCCTTTATAAAAATTGTATGTATTAATGTCATAATATAAACAACATCTTCAGAATTATTGATCATATTAACTGTTTCTGCAGGCAGAAATACATTACACTCACAAACAAAATACAAAATTGGACTTAGCAAGAACAAAAAATGATTCTCTGACTAGATAAAATTTATTTTCTAATAATAATAGTTTGCATTCACAAAGACACCAACGTTGGGACAAAGCAAGTACCTCTCAAGAGTTCAAAATAAGACAGAAGTCCTCTTAACTGTAAAATGGCATGTGAACATAGTGATCTCTCTTAATTCCACAGGTTTCTGGGTGAAAACTGTTCTTTCTTTTCCTTCAGGTGGGACAATTTTCTCTGCAACTCAGACTGATTAGTTAAAAGGGTATTTGAAAGAAACATGAATTTTAGGGATTAAAGTACTGGACGGGCTTCCCGGCTTTCTCGCAGGGGTACGTGTCCACGTCTCCTCCCACCGGGCCCAACCGTCCTTGCTGTGGCTTCGGCGCGGCGCCCCACGGGGTGCACACGCAGTCGTCCCGGAGCCAGTCACCCCCCACGCCGTGCCTGCCCCGGCGGGCTCGCAGCCACGGCCCGTCAGCGAAGGTGCAGCCCCCGCCCAAGGTGCAGGCTTGGTCGTCCCAGCTGCCCACCGCTTTTCGCAGCCGCGTGTCATCAAGCCAAAGGGGATGGGAGCCCTGGCTGCTGTGGGAGAGGCATGGCTCGGCCTGCCCGTGGTCCGCCGGCTCTCAAAATGGTGGCCACGCCTCCCTGTGGCCAGAGTGGCTCCAACCCATGGCACAAACGCCCAAAATCACAAGAGAATGCCTCCGCCTGTGGGCAGGATCGGCAACAACAACGGGGCTCCAGGACAGCGGCAACACACTGGAGTCCCGGCTGCAGCGGGAGTGGCAGAGCGATGAGGCTGGGGAGGCCCACCGACTCTCAAAATGGCGACCGCACCTCCCCCCCATGCCGCGCTCCCGGGGTTGCTGCAAACCATCCATAGCTTGGACTGTGCTAAGCTCTCTCCACTCTGACATACAGAGAGCGAACCGCACAAGTGTTAGCATAACTCGCGCGACCTGCACAAGGTCTTGCTGTGCTAAATCACATGAGTTCACCGCAGTTTCCAAAAAGCTAACAGCAAAAGATGCAACCACGCTGCTGTCTAAAGCAAAACAATGCAGTTTCTCCCCAACACTACAAGGCAAATTCTCCCATCCAGGCGGCCGGCCGGGCTGGCAAATGGCTGAAAAAGCATTCTCTCTGTGGCAGCCTGCCTTCCCGCCACTGCCCATGGAATTGGGGGATAAAAGACCACACTTTCCCCCAGGGTCAAATACATGGTGTGCCCAGGGGTTGTCTTCTCCCATAGCCCCAACAAACTTATGATCAGAGTCGGTCAGCTGGGGTGCAGAGGGCTTCGGCACGGCAGGAGCCGCCATACAGTCCCTCTCCTGATCTCCGGATCGCGCATGCACTGAGTGCCTCGAATTTTGTTCCACACAGAAACAAAAGCTCTGCCAGCGCTTCGTCGCTCTGCACAGCTTGGTCACACAAAGAGTCTCTTTGATTTTTCAAAATCTGTTCCACAGTCCTAATTCGGTTACATGTTTCTATCATCTCAATTGAAGTAGGACTAGAATTTTGCATAGATTTCAGGAGTTTTTTATAGTCCGGGTTAGCATTTTCCACTGCAAGTTTTAAAACCAAAATATTTCGAGCTTCGAGAGTCTCTAAGATGGCTCTCCAAGGTGGGAGTATTTCAGCAGCCAGCTTGTCCCCTTCAGTCGCTCGGTCCCATAGCTTAACCCCGACCTCATTCCACAGTTCAGTGGTAAAAACAGTACTTTCAGTCAGCATTGGAATGTTCGACTCAGCCCACTTAAGTAAAACCTTAAGGGCGTGAGCAGACACCAATTTGCCATGCTTTTGCAGTAATCGGGTCATAAGTGCAAAAACATGTCCCCTTTGAGTGGACATTCCTGTTCCCATGTCTTGGTTCTTATCTCTATTTTAGGCAGGGCACACCGGACCCCCCCATCCCCCACGGCCGCTCACCTTCAGTCCCAAAGGGTTTGTAGACTGATCCTTTCCTGCTTCCTTTCAGCAGCGCATTTAGTTCCACAGGGCCCACCGACTGGCTGCACAGTTAGGCAATTCTTCTCACAGAGGGCACCATTTGTTGGCGATTCCTATCATGGACCCTGCCTGGCACAAGTAAATCCATACATGGACAACGTTGTGCACGAACAAAATCAACTTTACTGAGAGAACATGTGGTTTATATACCTTCTTTCGACCACCCGTTTCATTCCTTATATGGTAATCTTTTGGTCAGCCAGCCAATCACACACCTTCAGTCCTTATATGGCTTATAGATCAGTCTCATTCCTTATATGGTATTCTTTTGGTCACTCAACCAATCACAGATCTTCAGACCTTATATGGTAATCTTTTAGTCACTCAACCAATCACAGATCTTCAGACCTTATATGGTAATCTTTTNGTCACTCAACCAATCACAGATCTTCAGACCTTATATGGTAATCTTTTAGTCACTCAACCAATCACAGATCTTCAGACCTTATATGGTAATCTTTTGGGGGCCCATGGTCCCACAACTATTGGGTTGACAGCATTTTCAATTTCAATGGGGATTTCGCCACATTTACCCTGTATGAAAAGTACAGCAACTTCGACAAATTTAGACTCAGGAATTATAACTCATACACCCTTTCCCTTTTTAAATTTAATTTCTGCTTCCAATTTCTCCAGTAAATCCCTCCCCAGCAATGGTTTGGGGGAGTTAGGCATATAAAGGAATTGATGAGTTACCCAGTGCTTCCCCAGTTTGAATTTTAAAGGTTGGAAGAAAGGCCGTGTTTCACTTACTCCTGTAGCCCCAATGAAATTTACAGTATCTTGACTCAGTTTCCCTTCTAAAGTATTTAACACAGAATATGCCGCTCCGGTATCTATCACAAATTCAATGTCATCTTTCCCCAGCCTAGCTATAACCAAAGGCTCTGCTGAGGGAAAGGCTTTTGGTCCCCCTCACTCTGAGTCCTGTCTAACAGTCAGTTAGGGAAGTGGGGATTTCTTCTTCAACATCCGACAGTCATTTTTCCAATGTCCCTTTTTCTTGCAAAAGGCACACCGATCTTTGTCCAGAGGGGAAGAAGTTCTCTTAGGTGACTTCTCCTGAATGACCCTCTTACTAGGATGTCTTGGGGTGATTTTATGATGCTATATAAACCAATCGCCTGCTTAATGCAAAATATTAACTCTGTCTTTAAGCTGGCTCGAGAAGCCAGGTGCTGTGTTTTGAATGTTTCCAGGATATTTATATTTTTTACTTATCACTACTGCCGCTGTTTTTCTGTAGCAGAAGGCAAAGGGAACACACTTTTTTTCTCTCCTGTAGCCAGTTTTACTCTTGGTTTTTGTTGTTCTCAGAAAAGAACTCTGGCCAGTTGCTTTTTCTATAGCTGAAGGCCAAGGGAACACTTTTTTTTTTACCTTTTTTTTTTCCTGTGAGCTTTCGCCCTGCTTTTACTCAGCTGAGGGATATTGGAGGGAGTTAAAACTTACTTTTGGCTTTTTCCCTCCTCTGCCTGAGGCAAGGAAAGAAGACAGCTTTTTTTTCTGGGACTGTGGCTTTTTCCTTCTTCCCTTGGAACTTTACAACAGACCACTGAACTCTAGGGCCTACACCCTGGGCCCGGAGAGAGGCCTGCACCATCCTAGGCCCGGAGGGCGCTTGACTTTGTACTCTAGCAGCCTTCAGGAGACAGAGCAGAAAACTACACCCAGGAAACAAAGGACTGAATTCATTCAGGTTGTCTTCACCACGAGAGGTTTATTATCTAACATTATTCATTTTTTATTTTCCTTTCCCTTCCCCTGGTGCCTGCGTGCACCACCCCCTCCCCCAACAGCTGGTTTTCTTAAATAAACAGTTTTTTTCCACTTTCCTCCAAGAAATTCTTATTGGAGGGGGGGAGGGAGTTTTAGAACCCCTATCTTTTGCAGAGGAGACTCTTAGAGTTTTCCTCCTAAGTTTGTCCAAACCATGACAAACATATTTGGGGCCCAGATGTGAGGGCTCGACCGAGACAATAATTTTGGTGCATTTGGCCGGGAAAGTTAAAAAAGGTTTGCTGATTACAATTTGGTTTTAATTACTGTGTATTGGGTTAAAGTAGTCACCACGGGGTTTAAGGTACTAATGTCTCTCTGGTCTCTAGACCTGTTTGAGGYACTAATGCTTTTCTGGTCTCTAGGACTGTTTGCTTACCCACAGACAGTCCCAAATTTTGTTCTTGGCATTTATCTTTTTCAAAACAGGGATAGCAACCAAGATTGCTATTGTGCTTTGCTCGGTGATACTGATTTATAAAAAGTTCATAGAGGTACTGGGAGTTGTTCAAGATGTGTATGGTTTTTTGATTATGCGTTTTGGTTTGTTCAGGGGGTCTTACAGTAATTACACCCAATTTGTAGGAGGCGATGGGTTTTCCCAGCCTTTCCCCTCCTCCTTCCCCTTTGAATCTGCTATGTCACCTTTTGAGAATGTTCAGTTTCCTCTGAATGCTAAAGACACTGCTTTCCTGGTTTTCCTGGTGCTTAATCTCGCAGGTTTACTCTATATGATTTACAGGTTCTCTAAAATCAGGGCTGAGATGTGCAGAGGGGCTGATGAGACACCTGACCCAGGCGTGGAAAATCCTGAGTGGTGTGGGGAATGGGAGAATATGGGCCGAGCTCTGAAGGAATTCTCTGACCCGATAGCCTGGAATTTCCCCCCTGAACAAATTCAGAACCCAGATGAGGTGGGGAAATATTTACTAGAGAAGTGCAATGACAACTCTAATGAGAAAAAGCAGTGTGCTGGGGCTTGGCATATGCTTATCGCACACTGCTAGGTATTGCAGGACAGCAGATAAAGGCAGATGGGCAGGAAGATAAATCAGCAGACACCCTAGTTACTCAGGCTGCAGCCAAACCCAACACAGAGCCTAAGCCAATGACAGTTGCTCCTGTCATGAGAAGAAAACACAAAACCAAAACCGATCGCCCAGTGAATGATGATGATGATGGTGATGTGGGGGAAGGACCCTCAAGGCCAGCAACTGACTCAGCACCAGAAATCATTATTGAGTCCATGTCCCTGAAGGACCTTCGTGGCCTAAGAAAGGATTACACCCAATGGTCTGATGAATCTGTATTAAGTTGATTGGTCCGTATTTGGGACGCTGCAGGTGATACTATAATTTTGGATGGCACTGAATCGAGGCATTTGGGATCCCTGTCATGTGATCCGGCTATTGATCAAGAGATGGGAATGCCGTCTGACCCTCTCAGTCTCTGGATATGGCTCTTGATAAGTGTGCATGAAAGATACCAGTGCTGAGATGATCTCCATGTGCAGCAAACCCCGTGGAAGACCATAGAACAAGGGATTCAACGCTTGAGAGAACTRGCGGCAGTAGAGATTGCCTTCACACATGATCCAATAAATGCAAATAGGAACCTGACGGTGGACACAAGACTGACACTGATCAGATTGGTGACAGCATCAGCACTTTATTATCCCACGGTACAACTCTTTATACTTTTTCTCCATATCGCACACATAACACGTGCCCTTTTTTACTTTTTAATTGGTTAACACACTATGTCCAGGCACATCTCACCCTTTTCTAATTGGTCATAAATTTCTCTGCTTCTTGCTGTAAAAATGTCAACACACAACCACATTCCACACTTTGCTTTCTCAAAACTCTCTGTCTTGTTCAAGGACACAACTTTAACCCTTTAGAATCGGGCTGCCTGCAGCCCCATCCTTGTTCTCCCACAATTCCCCCTTTTTGTTTTTCAACCACAAATGTCGTGTTTATCATCTTCTGCAGGGCCCTTTGCAGACGTGATAGCAAACACTGTACAAGCATCCCGTGTTGTTCCCAAAGTCTCAAGTTCCTGTGGTCCTAAAGACAGAACGGACAGACTGTCATCTCAATCATTCCAATTAGCAAAGCAGTGGGTCATGTTCTTACAGTTGCTCCGGGATGAGTGCAGCATTTTCGTTACAATCTGCACAATCAACACACTGCCAGTGTCATTTAATGGCATCCCAACTAAACATGTATGGAAAGGGTGTGCAGATTGAACTATTGAAGCACAAAACTTTATTTGGTATAGTGCGTGCAATAGGGTCACTCAAACATTCCTGCTATTCCAGTGGGTCAGGTGAGCTGCCGCCAGGTCCGCTGCTCTGGGGGGTGTTATCCAACACAGGCCGAACCACAACATCTCCCCCTTTTCGTTTTTTGTGTGAAGTGTTTGAGTACCCAAGTGCCAAAACAGTCCGCACCTGTAAAGCCATTATCTTATGAAGACTATTACCAATCATTTGTTGCACACAAGATACATAGAATACAGATCATAATCAATAAAAACCCATCAAAAACAACCATGTCACTGACAAGGAAACCCACAGCATAGGAAAACAAAAATAGTGTCCAACGTCCCCAGAAAGAAAGCTGCTGCTTCTGTTCAGCTAGCTACTGTTCCAAAGCTCATATGGCTGGAGCTCAGGGGCTGTGCTGTTTAGGCAGGAAGGAGTCTGTTAGCTGGAAATGCTGACTTTACGTTACTCGAATGTCCTTCTTGGCTACGAGGGCTGGATGATGATTAGATCAGTTTTCCTCTCACTGGGCCTCATCTTCTCGGAGGCGATAGATGTTTGTCCAGTCGAGCAGGTGACCACTTTAGACCTATTGGCAATAAAACACATGCGTACCTTCTCCCCTAGGTTAGTAAACCAGACACCGAGCAGAAGTAAGCAAGGTAATACATGTAATCATGAGTGCACGAGAGAAAGCATAGTGATTCAGAATGATACACCGTCAGTTGCCTAAATACTATAGCATCACCCATAGTCTGCGATAGCTGGCAAACCCTGTGTCACAGTGAGGACCAGAAGGATCTTCCTGGGCAAGGCTTCCAAGGGTACCTCGAAAGGGGTTCCAGCTTTTAGAAGGCCAGATCGACAAGCCAAAGTGACTTGATTACATTTTTAGAGCAGAAAGACCTGGGTCTGCTGGCATAAGTCAGACCAGCAAGTGCAAGGGCTTGGCCAGAGCCAAGGCGTTAACTGGAAGGGCTTCCCTAACATATCCTACAGACAAAGCTCTATCAATGGCAGTTGGGAAAGTTTCTTGAAAGCATATAGTCCTTGCAGATAACTACACCATGGTATGTAAAAGTCTGTAAAGCAGATAATTGCTTCAGTCGGTTCCATCTTATCTCTATAACAAAAGAACTGTATCTTTCAAATTAAATGAGTGTATTTCAACAGAACTTAAACTTAACGTCACCTAAACATAACAGAAGGCAAACATAACAGAGCTTAAATGCAACCTCACTGAACAGAAATTAATCTTAATAGAACTTAACAGAAAGTAAAATAACAGAACCTGAACGTAACATCACTTAAATTTAACAACACTTAAACTGAGCAGAACTTAACCTTAGCATCACTTGAACTTTACAGAACTTAAACTTAACAGAACTTTAAAGTAACATAATTTAACAAAACTAAAGACAGAATTGAGTGTGTTGATTTATAAAATTTTTAAGATGTTTACGAATAATCACGGACAAAGACTCTCCAACCAGTTAAAGTTAGAAAGTTGTATGTTTAATGACAGCGCGCCGGAACAGCTGCGTGCCAAGRCGCAGTGTCAGCTTCTAAAACAAGACACAGTGTCAGCTTCTAAAACAAGACACAATCTATTTATCTACAAAAGTTTTAAAAATTCAAAATACAAATACATAGTCATAACATAAATACCTCCCATTCCTCGCTTCTTATGATAATTAGTTAAAAGTCATTAAGCATGCATAGTTTGCTCCTTAAATGAGTCGGTGGTCGTTTTAAATTGGGGAGAGGTCTAATTGTGATGAAATAGCCCATAGTCTTCTTCAATAACCTTTTCACTCTTGCACTTTTACAATGGATCTGACCCTAAGGTCTCTGTGTTCTGCCCTCCTGATACCCATGAGCAGATTCTCCAAATAAAGCAATTAATACGTCTCCTTTCTTTCTGATCTTCCTAATTCAGTTTCTCTGTTTCCCATCATGGGCACAGCTAAGCAAACTTCTAATGACAAATAATCAATCAGAGCCCTTCTTCTAGTTTTGTTTCTCAGCCAAATATTAACTTCTTAATTAACTCCAGCTGAATTTGTCTGCTACAYTGCTTTAGCTAACTAAAGATTAACTCTTTTAAGTTAAAATCAAATTCCTTGCAAAATTTGTGTTTCATTTCCCCTCTTCTCTTTCACATTGAATAAATTCTTTTACTCAGTATAATGACTCTTCTTCATCCATCCAAGAAATGTGTCTAGCATCTCTAAGTACCAGTCCATATGCCTTGGAAAGCGATGCTAAAGCTGTTATTCGTTGTACCACCCTCCAATTCCAAATAATCACTGCAATAGACAAAATTAAACTAACACTTACTATAATGAGCAATACAACAATGGGATGAATGAGAGTGTTAAGTATACCAGTTGCAGTCGGAGACCATCCAAAAAGCACATCCCACCAATAATGAGACATGTCCTTCAAATCGTTTAAAAACTGTTTTGATAGATTCCATGTCGTGATGTATTGTGACTAAAGTTCTTTTTCCTGTCTCTTTGACTTCCTCTAGAATTTCTTTCAGCTCAGGATGCTTTAACAACTGAGCTACTAAAATCAAATTCATTCCTATAGGCACAGGCAGAATCTCCTGTACTGTATTCAAACCTGCTTTTATATACTGGTGTGACACTATAGGTGCTCGATAAGAAAAATCGCATCCTTCAATTTTTGTAAAATTACAAATACATAAATTAAATTGAGTTTCATTTACAACTAGGTCATCTATCATTAAGGTGGGACATGCTGTCCTAAGACAGGCGCAACCTTGTCCAATATATATCAGCCGAGTTGTCTGATCAGTATTATATGTTTCAAAGTGACAAATGCTCTGATCTGTGTCCAAACAAGCATCTTTGTCCTCTTCTAAGGTTCCTTCACATATATATCCTAATTGTTTTTTCATAAAACAGGGTTCCAAATTAATAGTTTGCCAGAGTTCTCCAATTTTCCGTGCCCACATTCTATGTTCAGAGGGGTACAATACAGTTTTCTCATGATTTAATCCTAAAGCAACTATCGGGTGGATTAAGTCAATTGATGCATTGTGGATAGTCAAAACAAAAGCCGTGACCACGTTTGTCAGCAGGTCGTGGGTAAAATTAACTAAAACCCACCAAGATTAAAGTTCCTTTTCGATTTCAGAAGCATTATCCCACACAATTTTACGAATTTCGGCTGGAAATATTCCTTCGTCCCCTTCTCGTATTACTGCTGCAGCTATTGACTGCATCCATAGTTGGGCCTGAGTGCACCCTAAGGCTAAAGAAACATTTTCACTAGCAGTGCCTAGAGCATTAATTATTACCTCATGGTCCTGTTCTTCTAAACTCTCCCAATCTGGCAAAATTTTGGTTAACTTCCAATGACTATTGCCTAGGGCTAATAAAAAGGATTGTAATAGTTGTTGTAGCTTAACCAGATCGCTTCCTACTGTAGTCAATTTGTTCATCAATACTTCTGAATCCATGGTATTTAGGATTCCCAATCCTGTTCCTAATAATCCCGTAACATCTCTCCTTATTCTGGGGTGATGGGATAAGCGATTCTGAAGCCAAGCGTTCCAATTCGAAAAGGGATTTTTAAGAAATGGAGCACACTCTGGTCGGATGGCAGATATATTTACTTGCATCTCCATTTCTACTCGTTTCAAAGACCATTCCAAGTTAGTTAGTAGTCTTTGAATTCCTACTCTTTTAATAGCATATGGCCCAATCTTAGTAAGGGTAGGAGTTATATGCAATTTGTCCTTTGGCATCTGAACCGTTTCAATTCTCTTTGGTGCCAGTGGGGTTATTCTAACATGGCCTCTAGTACACACCTGGGTGACATTAAAGCTGATTTAATATGCTTGCATTACACACCCCTCTATCTTAAGCCTAAACTCAGGACATACTCAAGCATTTGTCACAGCATTCGGCACTAACCCGGATAGGCTTCATGGGGGGATGGTAAGCCTCATGAAATCCATCCTGCACAAATGCATATTTACAGCCCCAAACATTTCTTCCTTCCCACAAACTTGCATTTGTAATTCTGAGCATTTTGTTTAAAGCCTTTCGAGAGTAGGGATCAAATACTCTTCCCTGACAGCAATATATCCTAGTTCCATCATACCTGTGCAGTGTTGGCTTAGCTTTTGCTATAATTATGACAATTATCACTAAGATCTCAGCTTTCCTCATCGTACACAACACCCAAAAGTCTCTCATTAGTCTTTCCGAGTCAATTTCAGCTTCAGTTCTTCATCGCCTGGGGTTACCTTCCAAACTCCTTCGAGGGCCTTCTTCACCCGAGAGTGATGAATCCAAGCCTTCTGTTCCTTGATCTTAATTGCAGTGTAGGTCATGAGGAGCACTTGAAATGGTCCTTCCCACTGTGATTCTAAGGTTTTCTCTGCAAAAGACTTAACATATACATAATCCCCAGGCTGTATATTATGTACTGGACCGTCCAATTCTCTGTTTTGAGTTTCAGCCACATACTTCCCAATTTCTCTTAGCTGTTTATTCAGAGCAATCATATATCTGTGTAGAGTTTCCTCTCCCACCTGGGTGGATGAAACCCCTTCTTGAACTGCATATGGTTTCCCATACAAAATTTCAAAAGGACTTAATTTTCCTTTCATTCGTGGTTTAGTTCGGATTCGTATTAATGCTAATTGGAAGAGCTTGAGGTCAAGTCAAATTTGCTTCTTGTCCCAATCTTATAATTTGTTGTTTGATTAAGTGGTTCATCTTTTCCACTTGGCCGCTAGATTGAGGGTTATAAAGAGTGTGTAATTCTCAATCTATTCCTAGGTGGCCACTAATTTGTTACACAATCTTTGAAATGAAGTGTGGCCTCCTATCCAAGGATGCTATGGCTGGAACTCCAAAGCGTGGTATTATTTCGTGTAACAATATCCTGGTTACCTCTCGTGCTTTAACTGTTCTAGTGGGAAAGGCTTCTGGCCATCCTGAAAAGGTATCTGTTAGTACTAATAAGTACCGGTAACCCCCCTTTCTAGGTAATTCTGTAAAGTCAATTTGCCACTGTTGTCCAGGTCCGCAGCCTTTCCCAATTTGTCTCACTTTAAGTTTTGGAATATTTTTAGGATTAGTTCGGAGGCAAAGACCACACTGACGGGTCACTTGTGCTACTGTGTCGCCCTGACTTTTGCAGTTCTTCGATGTTTTTTCATTTCTGTAACAGTTCTCATGCTCTTTCTATAAATATAGCCATGTTTTGCTAACCGTCTTTTATTATTTACATTCCATTCTCCTAGGTGGAGACGTTTGATGGATTTTTCCTTTGACCAGTGTGATTGAGAGGTGGTAACCTCACCCTCCAATCCACGGTAGTTTCTAAGAACATATAAATAAACAAGCTCGGGGTCGTCCGGCCCCTTCTTGCTTCCTGCCTTGACAGAGCTGAGTCTGCGTGGTTTTTTCGTGTCCAAGTGCGACACTACTGTGTTTTGTAATGTTCTAGCCATAATCCTGTCTTTTAAATAGCGATATAAAGCATCTATTCCCCAGTGTGTTTTTTCATGTTCTTTCTGTACTAATGTCCACAACAAATGAGAGGGCACTATAAGTCTTCCCTCCTTTGTTATAGCCCATCCCTCCTGATTATAACTCGCATTTTCTGCTCTAATAAGCCTCTTATCCTTTTTGTTGTAAATTGGTTTACCTTCAGTAGAGACCTTCCCATCAGGAATTAACGTTGCCTCAACCTTTTCCTCAGGTATCTCTTGTTTAGCTGCATCTTTTGCCTCTCTGTCCGCCAGCATATTTCCTTCTTCTAATTCAGAACTCACTTTTTGGTGTGCTGTAATATGCATAATAGCTACCCCTTCAGATAATTGAACTGCATCTAATAACTCCAATATTTCTGACGCATGTTTGATGCTTTTCCCCTGTGAGTTTAGTAAGCCTCTTTCTTTCCAGATAGCTCCACGTGCATGAACTACTCCAAATGCGTATCTCGAGTCAGTATATATGTTGATTCTTTTTCCTTCTGCTAACCTTAAGGCTCGAGTTAAGGCAATTATTTCAGCCTTTTGTGCAGAGGTGTTTGTTGATAATGGTTTAGATTCGATTACCTCTCTGGCGATAGTAACTGCATACCCAGCATGTCGTTTTCCACTGACGACGTAGATGCTCCCATCAGTGAACCAGGTCTCAGCATCCTCAAGGGGAGTATCCTTTAGATCCGGGCGACTGGCATAGGTGGCTTCGATGGTCTCTAGGCAGTCATGGATCACTGGTTCTCCCATGTTCCCACAGAGGAATGTGGATGGATTTATAATGTTAGTCACAACAATTTCAACATCATCTTGTTCTGCTAGTATCGCTTGATATTTTAAAAATCTCTGCGGGGAAAGCCAATGTCCCCCTTTTACTTCTAGGATTGTTGATACTGTGTGAGATACTAGCACAGTCATTTTCTGGCCTAGGGTAAACTTGCGGGCTTCCTGGATGTTTATCGCTACAGCAGCAATGGCTTTAAGGCATCCTGGCCATCCTTTGGCTGCTGTATCCAGCTGCTTGGAGAGATAGGCCACTACCCGCCGATATGGACCCAAATCTTGTGCTAGTATTCCCAAAGCAATGCCTTGTTTCTCATGAGAAAACAGAAAAAACGGTTTACTCACGTCTGGAAGTCCCAGGGCTGGAGCTGACATGAGAGCTTTCTTCAATTCTTCAAAGGCCCGCGTTGCTTCCTTGGTCCATTGGAGGTYTTGGYMCCCTTCCGTGATCAATGCATATAAGGGTTTAACTAGCAGTCCATAACCATGGATCCATAATCTACACCACCCTGTCATGCCTAGAAATGTTCTCAGCTCCTTTGCTGTTTGGGGTTTTGGGGTTTGGCATATCGCCTCCTTTCAGTCTTGTCCCAAAGTCCTTTGTCCTGCACTGACTTCATAGCCCAGGTAGAYAACTGTCCGTCTCACCATCTGGGCCTTCTTTTGGGATACCCGGTACCCCTGTAAGCTTAGAAAATTCAAAAGGCTTACCGTCCAATCCAGGCATGTTTCTTGCGTCTGGGTGGCTAATAGGATGTCGTCCACGTACTGAAGTAATTGTCCTTCTCCTGGTGAGAGTTCCCAAGTCTCCAGATCTTTTGCAAGCTGCTCTCCGAATATAGCGGGGGAGTTCTTATACCCTTGGGGTAATACACACCATGTGAGTTGAGTTTTGCRCTCAGTTTTGGGATTCTCCCACTCAAAGGCAAAAATTCTCTGGCTGGCTTCATGGAGAGGAAGGCAAAAGAAAGCATCTTTGAGATCTAAAACAGTAAACCAGGTTAGTTCAGGTGTTAAACGAGTTAGCAGGGTGTATGGATTAGCAACCACTGGGTACAGATCTTCGGTTACTTTATTAACTGCTCTTAAATCTTGTACTAATCTATATGACCCATCCGGCTTTTTCACAGGTAAAATTGGAGTGTTAAAGTCTGATTGACACTCTTAACAGTCCAATCTGCAAAAAGTTTTCAATGATCGGCCTAATCCCTTCCCAGTCCTCTCTTTTTAAGGGATATTGTTTAACTCTCACAGGCTGTCCTCCTTCTTTAAGCTTAATTTGTATTGGTGCTGCATTCTTGGCCCTCCCTGGAGTGCCTGAAGCCCACACCCCAGGGTATGTCTAATCTAGTATTTTCTTAGTAATTTCCTCTTCATCTGTTGTTTCTATTTCTTTAGTTATTAACATTAAACTTAACAATTCCGCGTA
Organism: Amblyornis subalaris; assembly: GCA_018881555.1. Lineage (NCBI taxonomy): Eukaryota > Metazoa > Chordata > Aves > Passeriformes > Ptilonorhynchidae > Amblyornis > Amblyornis subalaris. Next base: position 34,771 of record JACAXG010000546.1, read on the forward strand.
CTGTTGGTCTTTTACCTCTAAACCAATTTCTCCATCTTTAAAGATTATTTTTGCTTCCAGCTGTTCCAGCAGATCTCTGCCCAGGAGTGCAGAAGGAGCATTTGGCATATATAAAAATCAATTAATTCCCCACTGCTTTCCCAGCTTATATTTCAGTGGTTTACAAAAATATGCCTTTTCAAATTGGCCTGTCGCCCCTTTTACTACAGTATAATCACTTGTCACAAGTACTAAACTTTTGTTTAATACAGAGTATATAGCCCCAGTATCCACCAAAAACTCCACCTTTTCTTTATTTCCTAGTTCCATTATAACCAGAGGATCCCCTAGGATASGACCCTCCGGTCCTCCTCAGTCTTCTTTCACGTGAGCAACCATCCCTTCATTCTTCTGGTCATGTTTTCTTTGTTCATCACCCTTTCTTCTTTCTGGGCACTGGTTTTTCCAATGTCCATATTTCTTACATAATGCACACTGATCTTTTCCTAAACGAGGTCCTTGTCTCGAGGGACCCTGCCCACGTTTCCCTTTTTCCTCTTCCTTTACTACTCCTATCAGTTTTCTCATCCCTTGTTTATACCCTTCCTCCCTATTACTATAAACTCTCCAGGCTATGTCAAGTAAAACTTCTAAATTTCGACTATTTGGACCTTGCATTTTTTTGAGTTTCCGTCTTATATCTCCTGTAGATTGTCCTAAAAACAAATTTATTAATTGTTGTATTCCTTCATCAGACCCAGGGTCTAAAGTGGTGTATCTCCGCATAGCATCTCTCAGGTTATCTAAAAACTCAGAAGGTGTCTGAGAGGGGCCCTGTTTAACTGCGTATAAGGCTGACCAGTTTATAGCTTTAGGGATTGCTCTTTCTAACCCTTTTACTATTAATTCCTGATATCTTTTCAGCAGTTCCACTCCCTCCGGGAGATTTGGATTCCACTCTGGGTCTTGAAGGGGAAATACATCTTTTACATCCTCCTGTGTTGTTCTACAATCATCTTCAGCTAAATCTCCAGCTACCTTTAAAACTAGCTGTTTTTCTGACTCTGTTAGAGCATCAAGTAATAATTGGATGTCAGCTCAATCAGGGTTCTGCTGTTTTATCATAAACTTTAACTTTTTAGCAACTCCTATTGGATCACTCCTATAATTCTTTGCCATCTTTTCCCAAGCTTCTAAATCTATCGTGGAAAAAGGGACTTTAACCAATATCGGTCTTCCTTCATGATTCACTGCTTCTATTAAAGGTGCTTGTATCACCCTTCTAGTTTGATATCGGGTTCTTGATGATATCGGGCCCTTTGGAGAGGTTGGTTCTTCTCCTTCACTATCACTATTGGGCAGTGGTGGATATAAATTAGTTGGGTTCCGTGGCCCTGGAGTTGGTGGGGAAATAACTGTTCTCTCAGGAGATGGAGTGAAGGGTGAAGCAGGAAATGGAACTGGGGAGGGTGATCACTTTGAATCCGTGTCCTCTGCTACTCTTCCCCTCCCTTGCCTCCTTGGGGGTGCTCTGAATAAATCTGTCAGGTCTTTTTCTTGGGCTTCTAATCGGTATACCTTATCAGGGTGGGTACACCTCTGATTTATTGAGCAGGTACTGCAGCATCGCTTGGGTTTTCCTCTACTGGCTTTATTATCCTTTTCAAGAGCTAACACTAAAGGGTCAGAGGGAGGTCCGATCCCACAGTCCCTCTGCCACTCAGGGTGGTCTCAGAGGGAAAAAAATAAATTAACATAGGGGATTTCCTCCCATTTACCTTCTCTCCTTAAAAATAACATCAATTGCAACACTGTGTTATAATCCAGGGTCCCACTGGGTGGCCACCTCGCTTCATCTTCTAATTTATATAAGGGCCACCAGAGCATACAGAGTTTTACCAGTCTCCTCCTTCTCTATACCTCCACATACCATCCCTTTCCAGTGTGCCAGTATACAACCCAAGGGACTCGCCCTAGAGATCTCCTTGCTTTGCCCTGTTCCCATCTCGTTTATCTTTCCCTGCAAATCCTTTAATATCTGCTCCCAAACCTCTCTAAACACTCCTTTAAGGTTTTCTCCCAGTCTTTTTCTTTCACTCTCCAAACTTGGGGAATTATATACTTTCCCACACAAAAGTATTTAATTATGTTCTGGTTGGAATCCACCCCTCGGGGTGAGCACCAAGGACACCCAATTTTTCATTTAGATGAGCAGCAATACCACCTATTCTGACAAGATTTGCACTGTATTAAGACTCATAAATAGTGCCACCGTCGCCTTATAGTCAGAAATTGCCTGGCACCCCCACAGGGGCAGGGTAAACCTCTCAAGCGGGCAGGGATCTCCAACTCCTCAGCTTTAGGCTGTTCCCAGTCCAAGGCTACAAAATGCCCCGCTGAGGTCTGATACAATCCCGGTAAGACTACGCGTTCCCCTCCCCTCTCAGCCGTAAACTCTATTGGATTTATAAATTCCCAGGGATCGAGACCAAACCACTGCAGGGGAGAGATACTCTCACTTCGCCTAGCCACCGTGCTACTCGGTCCCCCCCCCCCTTTTCCTTAACAAACCGACTTTCCGTGCAAGTCGGATCCTTTAGCGGGGACACTAGGTGTTACACTCAAACTGCCTCAATACACAAAAGTATCACAAAACACACAACAGCACTTTCGCAACTTTCACCCCAATTGCTTCGTTTTTCCTCGGCTGCCTCAGTCGCCCGAGGACAGAAACGCGAGTTGAACTCTGCTCTCGCTTCGTGCCAATGGCACGTCTCAGCCTCACACACTCGCTCTCACAATCAAAGCGCTTTCACAACAATTTCAAACAGTCGTATTTTGTTATTAAACAGCACCTATGCCGGGCTGGCCTGACACTGCGGCTTGTCAGCTTGTGCTGCCGCACTTCCCCTGGCTCAGCACTTCAGCACCCGTGCCGGACTAACCCGGCACCACAGCTTGTCAGCCTGAGCTAGCAACTGGATATTACTGCCGCTCACAAACGCGCTTCACAGACACAAGTTTGGGCTGGCGCCGCCGCTCACACACTGCCAGCTGAGCTAGTACTCTTTGGCTATTGTAAATACTCATGCCTCGCTTGCGCCGAAGAGTCATGTCTTTTGGTCAGTCCAAGCCCTCGTACTTTGCCAGCGCATGCGCAGGTCATAAGCTGCAACCAAAGATGGAGTTTACCACATTTCTGCGATCAGTATTTTAAGCTGCGGATTAAATATTACCCTAAACTGTGCACCAAGACCGGAGTGTGCGGCGTTCTCACAGCACAGCGGCTGTTCAAACCCTGCAGCTGCCCCCTACGGCAGCAACCCAAACTATGCCGGCGATCCCGCTGTTATAATACGCCGCAAATCTGCTTCTGCAAGTCACCCTCTCCTACAGGGGATAGCAAAGGTATCCTCTATCCCTTTCAAAACTCTCCTCTCCTCCAGTGAGGGGTAAAATCCGCTTCCCCTCTATGGGAGACGAATTTTGCTGTTCTTACCTGTTCCCCACTACGAGAACATGCTCTTACTGGTTTTACTTAGGATCCTACTTCCCACATCCGCGGATACTCACAACTTTAGGCTTCACGTTTTGCGCAGGGAGTCCCCTGCGTCTGACAAATGGCCTTTTCAGGTACCTCCCAATTTTCATTAAACATAACACTTTGTCCGGAGTTTTAACAGACTGGGACCTTCGTCCACTGCCAGGTGAGCAACCCAAACGGGTGGAGCCCCTTCTCCGGGAATATCCCGGGGGCGCCATGTCGCTCTCGGACACGAATAAACACACGAGACACAGCTGTCAGGGTCCACCAACAGGGCAGAGGCCAAGGGAAAAGAAAGAGAGAGCCGGCCTCTGCCCTCGGTCTTTATTTATATGTTTTCAGAAACCACCGTGGATTGGAGGATGGGAATACCACCTCCTGCTGTCCACTGGACAACAGAATTGTCTATCATATAGGTTAGGAATTCATAAACATTTGGCCAGTTAGTAATAACAAAAGTTATGTTTATACAAAGTGCGTGAGAAACTATTTGCTGAACTAAAAACACTGCACAACTGAAGAACTGCAAAATGCAGGGCTACAGCGCCACAGGGGTCCACCGGCTCAGACTGGTCCCTCAGCAAGCGGACTAGGTCCCACCAGAGTTGCCAAAATGATTTATAAAATTTTTAAGATGTTTACGAATAATCACGGACAAAGACTCTCCAACCAGTTAAAGTTAGAAAGTTGTATGTTTAATGACAGTGCGCCGGAACAGCTGCGTGCCAAGGCGCAGTGTCAGCTTCTAAAACAAGACACAATCTATTTATCTACAAAGGTTTTAAAAATTCAAAATACAAATACATAGTCATAACATAAATACCTCCCATTCCTCACTTCTTATGATAATTAGTTAAAAGTCATTAAGCATGCATAGTTTGCTCCTTAAATGAGTCGGTGGTCATTTTAAATTGGGGAGAGGTCTAATTGTGATGAAATAGCCCATAGTCTTCTTCAATAACCTTTTCACTCTTGCACTTTTACAATGGATCTGACCCTAAGGTCTCTATGTTCTGCCCTCCTGATACCCATGAGCAGATTCTCCAAATAAAGCAATTAATACATGTCTCCTTTCTTTCTGATCTTCCTAATTCAGTTTCTCTGTTTCCCATCATGGGCACAGCTAAGCAAACTTCTAATGACAAATAATCAATCAGAGCCCTTCTTCTAGTTTTGTTTCTCAGCCAAATATTAACTTCTTAATTAACTCCAGCTGAATTTGTCTGCTACAYTGCTTTAGCTAACTAAAGATTAACTCTTTTAAGTTAAAATCAAATTCCTTGCAAAATTTGTGTTTCGGTGTTCTCTTAAAAGTTTCAGATACAACAGAATTATACTAATCTTGACTCCATTGTTACTTAAACAGCAAAGAGCGTAGTTCTCACCCAACATCGGGCAAAAAATTGACTGAAGAAAAACAAAGTAAAAAGATAAACTCTGCTGCCGCCGCAGCTGTCTGCGCAGGGGGAGGAATGTGTATATGTCCTTGAACACACAAACACAGTTCACCTGGCTTCTTGACCCAGCTTAAAGGCACAGGATCTCATATTTGGCATAGAGCAATGATAGGGGATATAGTATCACAAAGTCACTGTTATGGGTTCGAACAAATGAAAATTTGTTTCCTTTCCCTCATGTAGCAGGGAGGCTGTGTAGGTGGGGAGGAGCTGGCCAGGAATTGATGGACGATACTTAAGAACAAAAGGGAGTTATCTGTCCAACCGCATTCCGCGCTGATCACCCAGAATGGGTGATACTTAAGGACAAAAGGGATCACTTGCCCAGCCCAGAGGCCAGGACAATTCCCCCAATTAAAGAAAAACAAAGACCTGGAAATACTGGCAAGGGGGTTGTTTCCCCAGAGGCTGGAGCTTATCATCACGAGAGAACTGCCCCAGACTTTGGCGAGAGGTGGGTGGAGACCGGACTCGCTTCTCTTCTCCGCTCGGCGTTCAAAGAGGATGGTCGTGTCTGCAGCAGAGTGCCGGTTTCACTCCAGGAACACCACTACACTGTGACGTCTCTGCTGGCTGGCTCCAGAGCACAGATACACTGTGACATCTCTGCGGGGGTCCTGTGGTGGCACAGGGTACAGAGTTACGCTGCAACCAATCGCCACCTGGAGCTGCTCATCTCTGCTGTTCCTGCCTTCTGCTGGTCTGTCGGTGGGTGATACTGAGGTCCATCACTCCCCAGTCAGCTCTTCCTGCCTGCACTGCTTGCTGCCTGCTGCCGAGGTTGGTGGAGCCGGGCTGCTGCTCCCCAGGTTCGCACCGGGAGCGACACCCCCCCCCTTTCCCATTCGCTGAAGCTGCCATTGCCACGTGAGGGTCGTCGTGCTCGAGCCACAGCGCCCCCTGCAGCCACGGGGGAGTCACCGCAGCCTCTCTGCTCCAACGGAGAATCTCCCAACAACAGACAAGAAACTGTTATGGGGTTTGTCTGTTCTCTTATTGTTGCCATTTAATTGCCTTGTTTTATATATATGTAGAGAGATATATAACTCTAGTAAAGAACTGTTATTCTTTTTACCACATCTTTGCCTGAGAGTCCCTTAATTTCAAAGGTATAGTAATTCGGAGGAGGGAGGGGGGTCATTCTCTATTCAAGGAACGTTTCCCACCTTCCTTGACAGACACCTGTCCTTCAGACCAGGACAGTCACCCCAAGACATTGCACCCCTTTTCCCATATTGTCGTCTTAATACCCAAACTAACATATATCTTCTAACTCTACACACATGCGGTTATAGATACATATATACATATATACATATATACAGCTATATACAAATAATGGTGGTGACATTTAGTAAACAATGATATTTATACTGTGGCAAAGACGTTATGATTTTACATAATTTCTGCAGCAATTTGCTTTGCAAGCTCCTCCATCTGATACTTTGTTGTTCCAACTTTGCTGCTGGCCTCAGAAGCAGTGGCGGGGGGAGGAGGAGGCCAAGGGTAAGCGGCCGCAGCAGGAATGTCGGCTGCTGGGGCAGTGGCTGCAGCAGCAGCAGCAGCCGCTTCTCTATCGGTTTTAATTGCAGTAACGAGTCCTGAACCAAATGCCACGTCATTAGAGACCTTGGAGTTATTTCATCTCCCTTTGTGGCTGCCTCCCATAATGCTTGTCCTGCTTCCTCCCAGTTTCAACAAAAAAGGCAGTCTGTATATCTGCTCTCACTCCATTTCTCTTACAGTAAACGAGCAAGGTGCGTAGCGCTCACTCCTCACATTTAATGCCTCTCTTCTGTAATATTTGCAGCAGAATGTTCAAAATGGATTTATCTTCTGCTGATATCTGAGCCCCCATGTCTATGTTCCCAGTCGCTCAACTTGGGGTCAGGTGTCTCTGCTTTCATAAATTGTCCGGACTTCCAGGCTCTCACTCTCCTCCTGTTTTGCTTGACTGGGCTCCACCATAGGCCGCTCTCAGGTCCGTGGTCTTGACCCTATCATGTCGGGGTCGCCATCTGATGGTGGACACAAGACTGGCACTGATCAGATTGGTGACAGCATCAGCACTTTATTATCCCACGGTACAACTCTTTATACTTTTTCTCCATATCGCACACATAACACATGCCCTTTTTTACTTTTTAATGGATTAACACACTATGTCCAGGAGCATCTCACCCTTTTCAAATTGGTCATAAATTTCTCTGCTTCTTGCTATAAAAATGTCAACACACATCCACATTCCACACTTTGCTTTCTCAAAACTCTCTATCTGTCTTGTTCAAGGACACAACTTTAACCTTTTAGAATCGGGCTGCCTGCAGCCCCATCCTTGTTCTCCCACAGGAATCCAGCCTTGATAAGAGTTACAGCAGTGATGTGGCTAAGACTCGTATGACTTGGGCCACCAGAATACGCTTCTGCTTTAGCAGCAATGGAGCCGGAGGGGACCATGCGTGAAATGTCAAAGAAGCTCCGAGCATATGAAGATGCCGTGCACAGCCCAACACATGCAAAAATTTCAGCTGTGGAAACACGTCTGCAGAAATTGGAAGATAGGGTGGAGGAGAATCTCCGGGAATTCAAGGAGGAGATTAAAGAGAACATTCTCCAAATCTCGGCGGCACAGACCAGAGGTTCTGTTACAAAATACAGATGTCACCCAACTAGAGAGAAAAGGTACACCCCATGAGCTGAGGTGTGGTTTTTCCTGTGTGATTGTGGGGAAAACATGAGGAGGTGCCATGGACAACCCACTGCTGCTTTGGCGCAACAAGTGCGTGAATTAAAGGACAGCAAGACTCAAAAAGGGTGTTCCACCAGAAAGGAAGGAGCTCCAGTTGACCATAGCCGATCTGCCAGGTATGACAGAGGAGATGACATCTCTGATCCCCTTGAAGTAACCTATAAAATGTATGCAAAGAAAAAGAAGGATAACCAGGACTAGAGGGGCCCTGCCTCTAGCCAGGTAGAGGCCAGGGAAAATCACGTTTTTTGGACTGTGTGGATTTGTTGGCCTGGCACATCAGAACCACAAAAATATGAGGCCTTGGTCGACACTGGTGCACAGAGCACACTAATCCCATTGCGGTATGTGGGGGCAGAATGTGTCTCTATTGCTGGCGTGACAGGGGAATCTCAGGATTTGATCCTGGTGGAAGCTGAGGTGAGCCTGACTGGAAGAGACTGGGAAAGACATCCCATTGTAACTGGCCCAGAGTCCCTGTGCATTCTAGGCATAGACTTCCTCCCAAGTGGGTATTTCAAAGACCCAAAGGGACTCAGGTGGGCATTTGGGATAGCTGCTGTGGAGACAGAGGGCATTAAGCAATTGAATACTTTGCCTGAACTATCAGAGAATCCATCTGCAGTAGGCCTTCTAAAGGAGGAAGAACAATGCGTACCAATTGCCATTTCGACAGTGCATCGCCGAAAGTACTGGACAACCGGAGATGCTGTGATTCCCATCCACAAGATGATCCGTGAGCTGGAGAGCCAAGGGGTGGTCAGCAAAACCCACTCACCCTTCAACCGTCCCATTTTGCCTGTGCGCAAATCTGAAGGAGAATGGAGATTGACTGTGGACTATCGTGCCTTGAATGAAGTGACTCCACCCTTGAGCGCTGCTGTGCCGGACATGCTGGAGCTCCAGTACGAGCTGGAGTCCAAGACAGCGAAGTGGTATGCCACTATGGACATTGCCAATGCATTTTTCTCCATTCCTTTGGCAGCAGAGTGCAGGCCTCAGTTTGCCTTCACCTGGAGGGGCATGCAATACACCTGGAACCGACTGCCCCAGGGGTGGAAGCACAGTCCTACCATCTGCCATGGGCTGATCCAGGCTGCGCTGGAGAAGAATGATACTCCAAAACATCTGCAGTACATCAACGACATCATTGTGTGGGGGAACACGGCAGCAGAAGTGTTTGAGAAAGGAGAGAAAGTCATCCAGATTCTCCTGGATGCCAGTTTTGCCATCAAGAAGAGCAAAGTCAAGGGACCTGCTTGAGAGATCCAGTTCCTGGGAGTAAAGTGGCAAGACGGATGACATCAGATTCCCATCGAGGTCATCAATAAGATCACAGCAATGCCTCCGCCAACCAAGAAGAAGGAAACACAAGCTTTGCTAGGTGCCATAGGCTTTTGGAGAATGCATGTTCCTGAGTACAGTCAGATTTTAAGCCCTCTCTACCTGGTTACCCACAAAAAGAATGATTTCCATTGGGGCCCTGAACAGCAACAAGCCTTTGCCCAGATCAAGCAGGAAATCGCTCATGCAGTAGCCCTTGGCCCAGTCAGGACAGGACCAGAAGTGAAGAATGTGCTCTACTCTGCAGCCGGGAGCCATGGTCTGTCCTGGAGCCTTTGGCAGAAGGTGCCTGGTGAGACTCGAGGCCAGCCACTGGGATTCTGGAGCCGAAGCTACACAGGGTCCGAAGTTGACTACACTCCAACAGAGAAGGAAATCTTGGCAGCCTATGAAGGAGTCCAAGCTGCCTCAGAGGTAATAGGCACTGAAGTACAACTCCTCTTGGCACCCCGACTACCGGTGCTGGGGTGGATGTTCAAAGCAAAGGTTCCATCTACCCACCATGCCACAAATGCCACATGGAGCAAGATGATTGCTCTCATCACACAATGTGCCGTATTGGAAAACTGAATCGCCCTGGGATCTTGGAAGTAATCACAAATTGGCCCGAAGGTGAAAACTTTGGTCTCACTGACGAAGAGGAGCAAGAACAGGTGACACGTGCTGAGGGAGCTCCACCATACAACCAACTGCCAGCAGAAGAAACACGCTACACTCTTTTCACTGAAGGTTCCTGTCACATCGTAGGGATGAAATGAAAGTGGAAAGCCGCCGTATGGAGCCCCACACGACAGGATGCAGAAGCTAAGGAGGGAGAAGGTGGATCGAGCTAACTTGCTGAACTCAAAGCCATTCAGTTGGCCCTGGACATCATTGAAAGAGAGGTGGCCAAAGCTCTACCTCTGCACTGATTCATGGATGGTAGCCAATGCTCTGTGGGGTTGGTTGGAAAAGTGGAAAAAGGCTAATTGGCAGCCTAGGGGAAAACCAATCTGGGCTGCTGAAGAGTGGAAAGACATCGCCGCCTGGGTAGAAAAGCTACCTGTGAAGATCCGCCATGTAGATGCCCATGTCCCCAAGAGTAGGGCTAACAAGGAGCACCAAAACAACAAGCAGGTAGATCAGGCTGCAAGGATAGAGGTGTCAAAGATAGATTTAGTTTGGCAACATAAGGGAGAATTTTTCCTAGCTCGATGGGCCCATGATGCCTCAGGCCATCAAGGCAGAGATGCCACCTATAAGTGGACACGAGACCAAGGGGTGGATCTAACCATGGATAGTATTTCCCAGGTTATCCATGATTGTGAGATGTGCGGTGCAATCAAGCAGGCCAAGCAGATAAAGCCCCTGTGGTATGGTGGGCGGTGGTCCAAATACAAGTATGGGGAGGCCTGGCAGGTAGATTACATCACATTGCCTCAAACACGCCAAGGTAAGAGCTGTGTGCTCACAATGGTAGAAGCCACCACGGGATGGTTGGAGATCTACCCTGTGCCTCATGCTACTGCCCGGAACACCATCCTGAGCCTGGAAAAGCAAGTCCTTTGGAAGCATGGTACCCCCGAGAGAATTGAGTCTGACAATGGGACTCATTTCAAGAACAACCTTATAAACACTTGTGCTAGGGAACATGGCATTGAGTGAGTGTACCATATCCCTTACCATGCACCAGCAGCAGGCAAAGTGAAGTGGTGCAATGGATTGCTAAAAACCACCTTGAAGGCACTGGGTGGGCGATCTTTCAAAAATTGGAAGCAGCACTTAGCAAAGGCCACCTGGTTAGTTAACACCCGAGGTTCCACTAACCGAGCAGGCCCTGCCCAATCTGAATCTCTGCATACAGTAGATGGAGATAAGGTACCAGCAGTACATTAGAAGACTGTTAGGAAAGACTGTTTGGATTACTTCTGCCTCGAGTACAGACAAACCCATCCGTGGGGTTGTCTTTACTCAAGGAGCAGGTCATACATGGTGGGTAATGCAGACAGATGGAACAACGCGTGTGCCACAGGGAGATCTAATGTTGGTTGAGAACTACATGTAAATACCACTATTTGCTGAATGTCACTGTCATTATTTGTATATAGCTGTATATATGTATGTGTATATATATGTATGTGTAATTGTGGATGTGTAGAATTAGATATATGTTAGTTTGGGCATTAAGCCGACAATATGGGATAAGGGGTGGTATATCCTGGAGTGACTTTATGATGCTATGTAGCCCAATCGCCTGCTTAATGAAAAGTATTAACTCTGTGTCTTTAAGCTGGCTTGAGAAGCCAGGAGCTATGTTTTGGTTTTCTTCGAAGGATATTTACATTCTTTCACCTTTAGCAGCTCGCTATGTTATGGTTCTGAGGAGAGAACATCTCGGCAGTCCCTTTCTATAGTTGAAGGCAAAGGGACACTTTTTTTTTACCTTTACCTTTTTTTCTTGTGAACTTTGGCCTTGTTTTTACTCAGCTGAGGGATATTTGGACGGAGTTAAAACTTGCTTTTAGCTTTTTCCCTCCTCTGCCTGAGGCAAAGGAAGAAGACAGGTTTTTTCTGGGATTGTATTTTCTTTTTCTTCTTCCTTTAGGACTGTACAACAGACAACTGGGCTCTGTTCTACATACCATCTCTCCGGGGCCTACACCCTCGGGCCTGGACAGGGCCTACTCCGTACTCAAGCAGCTAGCTAGAGACAGAGCAGAAGACCACACCTGCCAAGGACTCAGGACTTAGATTCATTCAGGTTATCCTCCTTATGAGAGGTTTATTATCTAACATTATTCATTTTTATTTTTATTTTCTTTTCCCTTCCCCTGGTGCCTGCGTCCGTCCCCCCCCCCCCCCCCCCCCCCAGCAGCTGGGTTTTGCTAAATAAACAGGTTTTTTTTCACTTTGCTCAGAGAAATTCTTAAGGGGAGGGGAAGGGAGTTTTGAACCCTATCTTTTACAGAGGAAGCTCTTCGAGTCTTCCTCCTAAGTTTGTCCAGACTGTGACACAGCTTCAGGTAATGAAGTAGTTCACCCCAAGTTTGCTCCCTGCCAAGTCACTGCTGTTTACATCTCTCGGGGCCTGAGACATTAAGGTGTCCTTGAGCTTCAGGCCTGGAGAGAAATTGTTTTGTCTGAAACGGGTAGCTAATACTGTATATGGACTTTAGAGTTATACACTAAAGAATTGCAGGGTTACAAATATATGAAAAATATCAAAGCTAAAATCCTAAGGCATCACTTGCCTCTAGCCAGGTCGTGGCTTGGGAAAATCTGGTCTTTTGGACTGTGTGGATGCGATGGCCTGGGACATCAGAACCACAAAAATCCAAGGGTTTGGTTGACACTGGTGCTCATTGTACTCTGATACCATTGGGACATGTGGGTGCAGAACGTGTTTCTGTTGCTGGGCTGACAGGGGGGTCTCAACAGTTGACTCTTGGAAGCTGAGTTGAGCTTGACCAGGAAGGAGTGGAAGAAACACCCCATTGACAATGGTCCAGAGGCCCCTGAGAGAAACCAATTAAATTTTTATATATGCCTCAGCATGGTATACTTTTTTTGACATGGAGTGGAAAACTGCCATGTGCAGGAGGCAGCTAGGAAAATAGAGGAGAGCCATGTCCCTGGGGAAACTTTGCCTGACAGCCAATCAGGGGAGAGAAAACTTCCATGACTGGGCTGCAAGCAACCCCTCTTGCAGGCAGGGCAGGTCCCCGGATGTCCAGGAAATCGGGCTGTGGGAGGGGTCTTAGCACATAAAAGCAGTTAACTGCACCATGAAGGGCCCGCCATTTCTTAGTGTCTTGAAAGCAAGGGCTCACCTGCAGGTTCACCTCGGGCCCCCTTCCCCCCGCCCTGCGCTCACCTTTTCATCTCTGTGGTCCTGCTTTTTCCCTGCCTTTTTTTTCGTGTCCGCACCCCCCAGGCAGCCTGTTGCTGTGATGATCTGCTCTGCTGTTTCCCCACTGACGTCGAGCTCCAAGTTGCTGGTAGCCATGACAACCTGCTTTGCCTGCTGCTGCCCACCCCTGCTCTGTGCTGATGGAAGGGACACGCAGGCTGCTGCTGGTTAGAAGTCGTGCCCAGACCACCACGGGAGCCACGCAGGCTCGCTGCAGCTTGCAGCACATAAGCTCCACCTGCCAGGCAGACGCTGACAAGGCACCCTGGGCTTCTAGTGGTAATGCTCTGTCCCTGTCTTCTGTCCCTTTCTCCATCTCTTTTCCCTTCTCTGCTCTCTTTTCTATGCCCCTCTGGTAGGAGCACTTATTTTCTTTATTAATAAACAGTTCTCAGATATAACATGGCTGAGTATGCACCTTATTTGGTCCGAGAAATCTATCAAAAAGAATCCTTCCCGACTCCCATTACAGCGGGATGGGACAGCCTCATGGATTCTTGGCATAGATTACCTAAGGAGTGGGTATTTCAAAGACCCAAAAAGACATTGGTGGGCTTTTGGGATAGCTGCTGTGGAGAGAGAAGATATTAGACACTTGAACACCTTGCCTGGTCTCTCAGAAGAACCTTCTGTGGTAAGACAAGTGAGACTTGAAGAACAACGGGTACTGATTGCCACTGCAACAGTGTATCATCAGCAATACTGCACTAACTGAGACTCCCTGATCCTCATTGTCCTGAGTAAACCATATCACCACCCACATATTTCTTCGATAAACTGGGTCGTTTGCTCCCGGAGACTCCTTGTGCTCATGTGAGGTGGGGTGGTACTCCTTGTCTCAACTGAGATAACCATTCCAGCCGACAGCAAGCACCATCCATCCTGAGTAGATTATCTCGGCTAATGGCCCATTGCACAACCCATCCTGAGCAGATTACCTCGGTTAATGGCCCATTACTGAACCAAATACACACCAACCAATAGAACATTGGGAACATCCCTTTCCATTGTGGAAATCCCCACCCCTGGGGGAGGTACCAGCCAAGAAACATGACATAAAAGTAGGCTTTGGGATTAGGAGAGATCACTGGACTACCAGGACTGGACTACCAGACGACTGGAAAGCCAGAGGACTCCAGACCACCACGACTGGACCCTTCACCACTAGACAACCAGAGGACAGGACCATCATCATTGGATACTCGGCGGACCAGACCTTCTACAGGACCAGTGCCTAATTGGACTATACAGCTACCACCCTGGTCAACGGGATCCCAGGTTGTACCGTGACCCTGTGTTATGGGTTAGTGAGTTCTGGTTGGCTAAGGGCTCAGAGTTGATAGACAGGCCCGTGGACCAATGATACGCCTCCATGAAATTTGCATATTTTGGCAGAAGAGAAAGGCGCAAGGGCATCTGTCTTAGAACTCCCTGACTGCGGGGACCGGCAGGCGTTGCTCCAGGTCGGCTCCAGCCCCCGGAGCAGCGGTCCCTGCTGGTCGCCGGGGCCGGCGGCTGGAGTGCCATGGTCGCCGGGAAGGATGCCCGCGCTAGTAGCCATGAAACCGCTGCTAGCCACTGCTGGAGCCCTGGACCGCACGCGGCAGCGGGAAGCCCTGAAGCCGCACGGTGGGTGCAGCTTCCACTCCTTCCAATGGCGGCTATAGTCGACTAAAGACCACCACACGGCAGAAAATTCGGAAGAGACCAACTTTCCAGGATTTAAAGGTACCACTCCAGATGCTAGCCTTTCTTCCAAGCTAGAGAGAGAGAAGGTCTGGTCGCGCAGAGAGAAGACAATATGGCAGCGGCCCATGGCCTGACCTACCATGGCCACATGGGAGTAAGAGAAAAGAGAACAAATCCACCTTATATGCAGCTGAAATTATTCTTCTGCAAGTCTTGGTGAGCTTTAAATGTAACAAAGCTATTCTTCTATAATTCATTCGAATAGAACGCTGGGGAGATGATGAATATCTACTTATAGCCTGAGAAGAAATTGCCCATGCCGGGCACATGCTGAGGTTTGAAGAAGAGGACTCTTTATTACTGTTACTAACAGGCTGGGATTATTCACATCCTTAAAAATTGCCCCACTGAACTAATGAATCCACAGACTGTGAGAGTTTTGTGGAAGAGGAATTGTTTTTTCACTGCAGCAGCTTTTCGGGGGGGGGCTGCTGTTTGTGATGGAAGTTACGGCAGAAGAAAGATTTGTTTCTATGTATTAAGAAGGACTCTTAAAAATCCCATATTTCTGTTTTCTCTTCGTGCGTTCGTAAGAAGGTGGGGTGGTGTTTTTGGGAGAAGGGAAAAGTATCTGTATGCTTGCCTTAATATCTTTATTATTATTCTCTATCCCTGAACTGATGGTTCCTTGTTGTTCTCGGGTTCGAATAAACACACGGACACAGCTGTCAGGGTTCTCCAACAGGCAGAGGCCAAAAGGGAGGACGAGGAGAGGAGGAAGAGAGAGCTGGCCTCTGCCCTCATTTTATTTATATGTTTTCCCAATTCACCGTGGATTGGAGGATGGAGATACCACATCCTGCTGTCCACTGGTTAGTAATAATGTCTATCACATAGGTTAGGAATTCATAACAATCCTTGCCGTTAGGTCAACAATTC
>JACAXG010000546.1:57465-78140 GCA_018881555.1 Amblyornis subalaris
GTCAACAATTCATGTTTACACAAAAGTGCGTGAGAAACTATTTCGCTGAACCAAAAACACTGCACATCTGAAGAACTGCAAAATGCAGGGCCACAGTTCCTGCTGGATTGTAGGGACCAACAGAAAATGGAAAGCTGCTGTATGGAGCCCCACACAACGAGTCGCACAAGCTACCGAGGGACGAGGTGGATCAAGTCAGGTTGCGGAGCTTAAAATCCTCCAGCTCGCTTTGGACATCGCCAAACGACAGAAGTGGCCGAGACTATCTCTACACCCACTTGTGGATGGTAGCTAATGCTCTGCGGGGGTGGCTGAGTTGCTGAAGGAAGGCCAACTGGCAGCGCAGAGGGAAACCCATCTGGGCTGCTGCGACATGGCAAGACATTGCTGCCCGGGTCGAGAAGCTGAATGTGAAGGTCCGTCATGTGGATGCCCATGTACCCAAGAGTTGGGCTAACGAAGAGCATCAGAACAACGAGCACGTGGATCGAGCTGCCAGGATTAAAGTATCGCAGGTGGATCTGGACTGGCAGAACAAAGGAGAATTATTCCTTGCTCGTTGGGCCCATGATGCCTCTGGTCATCATGATTCCTTAAGATTTGCTTTTTATACATTTTTCATATATTCATAGCTCTGTAGACTACTACTGCATAGTTATATAGCTCCTAGTACCCTTTCTGTTCGATTTTAGGACAATAAGCTGACTTTCTCACACATTCCTGTAATATTGTTTGGTCGTACTGTCAAGGAGAGAACATTTTGTTTTTGTAACCAGAATCTGAGAAGACATAAACAAGAAATAAGGCAAAGAAGCCCCTGGACTGATGTCAATGGGGCAGAACCCAGGGGCTAGATGACCTAATGGACTTCTCTTTTAATTGGACCATATTCGATTGATATGCTAATTTGTTAAACTTATAAAAACTGTAGAAACCCGATGCCAAGTGTGTATATAGCCACATTATGCACCTGAAAGCTTTCAATAAAAGGACCTGCTTTTTATCTTACTATTCTAATATGGCTGGAAAGTTTTATCTTCTCTGTTTAAGGCATCAATCAGGGCAGAGATGCAACGTACCGATGGGCTTGTGACTGAGGGGTGGACTTAACTATGGACAGTATCTCACAAGTCATCTACAACTGCGAGATGTGTGCTGCAATCAAGCAGGCCAAGCGGGTGAAGTCTCTATGGTATGGTGGACGGTGGTCAAAATACAGGTATGGGCAAGCATGGCAAACTGACTACATCACACTTCCCTAAACCTGCCAAGGAAAGCACTATGTACTCACAATGGTGGAAGCAACCACTGGATGGTTGGAGACCTACCCGGTGCCTCACGCTACTGCCCAGAACACCACCTGGGCCTTGAAAAGCAAGTTCTGTGGAGACATGGTACCCCTGAGAGAATTGAGTCGGACAATGGGATTCATTTCAAGAACAGCCTTATTGACAGCTGGGCTAGAGAACACGGGATTGAATGGGTATACCATATCCCCTATCATGCACCAGCTGCTGGAAAAGTCGAATGGTGCAATGGACTGCTTAAAACCACATTGAAGGCACTGGGTGGAGGGACTTTCAAAAACTGGGAACAGCACTTGGCAAAGGCCACCTGGTTGGTCAACACCTGAGGCTCTGTCAATAGAGCTGGCCTTGCCCAGTCAGGACCCTTGCATACCATAGATGGTGATAAAGTCCCTATGGTACACATCAGAGGCATGTTAGGAAAGACTGTTTGGATTAGTCCCACCTCAGCCAAAGGCAAACTCATTTGTGGGATTGTTTTTGCTCAAGGACCTGGTCACACATGGTGGGTAATGCAGAAAGATGGGGAAACCCGTTGTGTACCTCAAGGGGACTTAATTTTGAGTGAGCACTGTCCGTGACGTTAATTCCAGCAATATGTGGATGGTATAGAATAAGGGACGGATTATGTCATGGGTTAACCATAAAAGGATGTATTCTATCACCACCCACATATTTCCTCAATAAACTGGGTCGTTTGCTCCCAGAGACTCCTTGTGCTCATGTGAGGTGAGGTGGTACTCCTTATCTCAACTATAACCGGCCGACAGCAAGCACCACCCATCCTGAGTGGATTATCTCGGTTAATGGCCCATTACCAAACCAAATAAACACCAACCAATAGAATGCCAGAAACCATTTGTTCCCTGAAGACTCGGCTCATGTGAGCCCATTACTGAACCAGATACACACCAACCAATAGAACATTGGGAACATCCCTTTCCATTGTGGAAATCCCCACCCCTGGGGGAGGTACCAGCCAAGAAACATGACATAAAAGTAGGCCTTGGGATTAGGAGAGATCACTGGACTACCAGGACTGGACTACCAGACGACTGGAAAGCCAGAGGACTCCAGACCACCACAACTGGACCCTTCACCACTGGACAACCAGAGGACGGGACCACCATCATTGGATACTCAGAAGACCAGACCTTCTACAGGACCAGTGCCTAATTGGACTATACAGCTACCACCCTGGTCAACGGGGTACCAGGTTGTACTGAAACACAAATCTAGTAAGAGTTTAGTAAGAACTTAGTTTTAAGTTAAAAGGAGATAATTTTAGCCAAGCAGTAGATAGACTCAGATGGAGTTAATTAAGAAGTTAATAATTAGCTGAGAAAGAAACTAGAAGAAGGCCTCTGACTGATTGTGTGTCACTAGAAGTTTGTTCAGCTGTACCCACATGAGAAATAGAGAAACTGAATTAGAGAGATCAGAAGGAGAAGAGACGTATTAATTACTCTATTTGAGGAATCTGCTCATGAGTAACGGGGAGGGTAGAACATGGTGATCTCAGGGTCAAATCAATTGTAAAAGTGCAAAAGTAGAAAGGTCAGAGACGAAGACTATGGTCTGACTTCATCAATAGCCCATTCCTCAAATTCAAAATAGACCCCAGACTCATTTAAGGAGTGAAGTACGCATGCTTAATGACATTAAACTAATTACCATAGGAAGCAGGAGATGGGAGGTGTTTATGTTATGACTATGTATTTATATTTTGAATATTCAAGACTGTTGTAGATAAATGGATTGTGTATTGTTTTAGAAATCRGCACTACGTCTGAGCACGTAGCTGCCTCAGCGCTGTCATTAAACATACCTTTTCCTAACTTTAACWAGTTTGGAGAATCTTTGTCCGTGGGGTCCGGAATATCTTAGATATTTCTGTATCAGTACCGTGACACCCTGTCGGTTTATTTAGGCCAGTGTTTCTGTATTCCTGCATTTATTTAACCTTTTTATTAAAATTGTAATTCTGACCTAAAATCTCTCGAGGTATTTTGTGTGGAGTTAATTTTCCCTGCTGGTTCACATTCAAACCAGCACACCCATCCATAAGATGATCCGTGAACTGGAGAGCAAGGGAATGGTCACTAAGGCTCACTCCCCCTTCAATAGTCCCATATGGCCTGTGCCTAAGTCTAATGGAGAATGGAAACCGACAGTGGATTATCGTGGCCTGAATAAAGTCACACCATCACTGAGTGCTGCTGTGCCGGACATGCTGGAACTTCAGTATGAACTAGAGTCCAAGGCAGCAAAATGGTGCCACTATTGACATTGCTAATGCATTTTTCTCCATTCCTCTAGCAGCAGAGTGCAGGCCAGTTTGCTTTCACCTGGTGGGGCATGCAGTATACTTGGAATTGACTGCCCCAGGGGTGGAAGCACAGTCCCACCATTTGCCATGGACTGATCCAGACTGCACCAGAAAAGAGTGAGGATCCAGATCACTTGCAGTACATCAACATCATCATTTTATGGGGGAACATGGCATAGGAGGTTTTTGAGAAAGAGGAGAAAATAATCCAGATTCTCTTGAAAGTGGGTTTTGCCATCAAAGTCAAGTCAAGGGACCTGCCCAGGAAATTCAGTTCCTAGTGATGAAATGGCAAGACGGACGCCAACAGATTCTTACAGAGGTGATCAATAAGATAGCTGCCATGTCCCCACCCACCAGCAAGAAGGGAACACAGGCTTTCCAAGGTGCCATGGGTTTTTGTACAATGCACATCCCAGAATACAGCCAGATTATAAGTCCTCTCTACCTTGTGACACAAAGGAAGAATGATTTCAAGTGGGGCCCTGAACAACAGCAAGCCTTCAAGCAGATCAAACAAGATTGCTAAGCAGTAGCCCTTGGGCAAGTCAGGACAGTACAGGATGTGAGGAACATGCTCTACACCACAGCCTGGGGAGAATGGTTCTTCCTAGAGCCTCTGGCAGAAAGTACCTGGGGAAACTCGAGGATGACCTCTGGGGTTCTGGCATTGGGCATACAGAGGATCTGAGGCCAGCTACACCCCAGCTGAAAAAGAGGTCTTAGCAGCCTATGAAGGTGTTTGAGCTGCCTCAGAAGTGACTGGCACAGAAGCACAGCTTCTGGCACACTGACTACCAGTGCTGGCCTGGATGTTTAAAGGGAAAGTCCCTGCAACACATCATGCCACCAGTGCTACCTGGAGTAAGTGGATTGCCCTCATCACACAGGGAGCTTGAACAGGAAATCTGAGTTGCCCTGGGATTTTGGAAGTCATCATGGACTGGCCTGAAGGTTAAAGTTTTGTATTATCATCAGAAGAGGAAGAAGAGCAGCTAACGTGCTGAGGAGGCCCCACCATATAACTAGCTACTGGAGAGTGAAAGGCGGTACGCCCTCTTCACTGACGGATCCTGCAATATCGTAGGGACCAGTAGGAAATGCAAAGCAGCCATGTAGAACCCTACGCAACAAGACATGGAAGCCACGGAGGGACAAGGTGGATTGAGTCAGATTGCAGAGCTGAAAGCTTTCCAGCTGTATTTGGACATAGTCAAGTGAGAGAAGTGGCCAACACTCTACCTCTACACTGACTCGTGGCTGGTAATAAATGCTCTGTGGGGGTGGCTGGAAAGGTGGAAAAAGGCCAACTGGCGGCACAGAGGGAAACCCATTTGGGCTGCGGAAGAGTGGCAAGACATCGCTACCAGGGTAGAGAGGCTGACAGTGAAAGTCCCTCGTGGATGGACATGTGCCTGAGAGTCAGGTTTATGAGGAGCACTGCAACAATGAACAGGTGGATTGGGCTGCAAAAATCAAGGTGTCGTGGGTAGATCTGGACTGGCAAAATAAGGATGAGTTATTTCTAGCTAGGTGGGCCCATGACACCTCAGGTCATCAGGGAAGAGAAGCAACATACAGAAGGGTTCCTAACAGATGTGGACTTGACAATGGACACTATATCCTGGGTTATCCATGTTTGTGTAACATGTGCTGCAATCAAGCAGGCCAAGCAGGTAAAGCCTCTGTGGTATGGGGGGAGGTGGTCTAAATATAAGTATGGGGAGGCCTGGCAGATCGATTACATCACACTGCCACAAACCCACCAAGGCAAGTGCTATGTGCTCACAACAGTAGAAGGAACCACTGGATGGCTGGAGAGGTACCCCGTGCCTCATGCCACTGCCCGGAACACCATCCTGGGCCTTGAAAAACAAGTCCTGTGGTGACATGGCACCCCCGAGAGAATTGAGTCAGGCAACGGGACTCATTTCAAGAATAACCTTGTAGACACCTGGGCTAGAGAACACAGTAGTGAGTGGGTATATCATATTCCTTATCATGCACCAGCTGCTGGGAAAGTTGAACAGTGCAATTGACTGTTAAAAATCACACTGAAGGCAATGGGCGATGGGACCTTCAAGCAGTGGCAAAGGCTATGTGGTTAGTTAATACCAGAGGTTCCACTAACCAAGCTGGCCCTGCCCAATCCAAACCCCTGCGTACAGCGGGTGGAGATAAAGTCCCCGTGGTGCATATGAGAGGTATGTTAGGAAAGACAGTTTGGATTAATTTCCCCCTCAATCAAAGGCCATGCCATCTATGGGATTGTTTTTGCTCAAGGACCTGGTTACATGTCCTGGGAAACCCAAAATGTTATTGTATTCCATACCTATCTGTGTGCAAAAATTATTACTGTCTCTATAAGTCCCAGCGGCACAGCCTGAACAGGAATTGCAGGGCAGGTGGGGGTGGTGCTGGTCCCTTTTTAAGTTGGACCCTGGAAGCACAGAGCTCGCTCTCTCTCTTGCCTGGTAGCATTTGCTGAAGGCAGAGGCTCCACTTCAGAAGGGGTTGCTTTGGGTGTTTTTTTTTCCCCTGAGCTTGCAACAGTAGCAACTCAGAAAAACTGCATTTCGCAATCAGAAACTGTTTCAGAGTGAATTTTGCAAACCCTATTGGCAGCGCAAAGCTTGAGCCAGTCCTGGAGGCCAGGCGACCAGTGTCACTGCTGGGAGACAGTTTCTTCCCCCTCTCTCCCCTCCCCCTACACACCAGAGGCTTGGAAGACAGCAGCACCAACAGTGGTGGAGTCCAGCAGGTTTAGCAAGCAGCAGCGCTGGCCCCACACCTACTGGCAATTCTCATCTACCACTAGAACTGCTTTGTAAGCTCCTACCTTCCCAGGAGGATTTGCCGCCATCTTTTCCCTTTGTCTCCCAGACCATGAGGTCGCCCATGAAGAGTGCCATCTTGTGGAGGGGAGGGCTTACTCCATCATTTTGAGTTTCTCCTTGTTCCTGGGGAGATCATGAGATTTCAGCAACTTTTTAACAAGTGACTATTACTGTTATTTTTTGCCTGTTGCTGTTTTGTTTTTTTAGTAAACTATTTTTTTCACTTATATCTACTCGTATTTTTTTCGCCTTATTGGTGGAAAGGGATTGGTTAAAACTATAAGGGGAGGTAACTCATTTTAGAGAGTTCACCTCTTAAAATTGTCTTAAACCAAGACAATGATCTTCAAGGTCCCCTTCCAACACAAACCATTCTATGATTCTATGATTCTATGATCCTATGATTCTAAGTCAAAACAAATTTCTTATAAGCATTCATTATATTAGTTTAATAGTCATGGGTCACAATGTTGATTTATTTACTTTCACAGTTGTTGCACTTGTTCTCAGAGTTGCATTATGTGACACTTTACTTGCAGTATGAGTTCCCTGTGGGGATGTTTATCATCCTTGAGGCCTGGACCAAGGTTATCGTTTTGTTATACTTCGTTATACTGGCCTATGATATAACCGCTGGTCGTGAAACTAACTTGGTATGTGTCCTCAGCATTGCCATCCTATCTGTACTTTGGGAGCCATCTATTGGGAAATATTAACAGTTACATCTTCTGCCTTTTCTCCTCGGACAGCCAACCTATGAGGAACACATTTTCCTTCCTCTCTCCCTCCCTTCCTTCCAACATCTTCCTTCTCCTCCAGGATGATTACAGTAGTGTTTGAGAATTTTAAAGATTTTGAATATCCTTTCAATACCCTTGAAACCAACTTGGCCCTTTTGCTAGGAGCCAGCATGTTGCTGCATATGGTTCAGGTCTTCTTTCAGATTAAACAACTATTTAAGAACATCATCCATAGATCTGCCCCTAGGCTGAATAGTTCTGAGTGACAGGGTGTGTGGGATAGTATGGGCAAGTGCCTAGGACAGTGGGCACCTCCAATGTTTTTGAACCTCACCCCTGAACAAGTGCAGAATCTGAAAAAATTAATAAAATATTTAGAAAAAGTTGCTAAGGAAGCAGACATTGACAAAGTGATGGGAAAAACAACACAAGCTATTAGCCTTTGGAGGCAACTCCTGTCAAGTGTGATGGAAAGTTATCCCTACAAGAAAGATATTCCATGTCACCCAGGCAAATGGATTGCAGTTGCAAAAGGCATCCAATACCTGAGGGAATTAGCCATGAGAGAGATGATTTATTAGGACCTGAACAATGTGCAGTTACCTACAGATCCAGACAAAGTCCTATTCCTATGACCAATGTGGTGGAAACATGTACAGAGCACACCAGTGGTGCATGCCAACCCATTGGCAACATTAATCTGGAAAGACAATGTGCCACTAACAGTGGATGAAGCAGTTCGCCAACTCCTGAAGTACAAAGACAATATTTCTTCCTCCCTCATCTCAGCTATGGAGAAACTGATAAACTGACCCAGGCATTCCAGCAATTCAGAGAGGATATGCCCTACTCCCCGCCTGTACGGGCCCGTATCTCAGCAATTGACAATGGGCATCCTTTCGCTCAAGAGAGAGGATATAGAAGGTACACACCACGGGGTTGTCACAACCCACTGGTAGGGGGCATGATGTTCACTGTAAATTCTCATCAGGCTTAAGAAAAACACCAGAGACATGTCAGGAAACTCTTATGCTTTTATTGTACAGTCATCTTAACTCTGGCAACCAGCTCACTATATAGACTCAAAAAGTTTTTACTAACAAACCCTTAAATTTGTACAATAGACTTCCACAAGTGGTGGCTAACAAGCCCTTAATTTTTACAGTACCCTTCAATAAGCTCTCAACTCCCACAACAAACTCCTCAAAGGTGCTGGCTAACAAGCTACAAAACACTTCCACATCTCCTCACTCCCCCAACAAACCTCACTATGGAGTACAGGGTAGAATATGATAGCCATGCTTTGCCCAGGCAAAACAAGGGAGAAGAGAAATTATAGCAGAAAAAAGAGAAAGACAACAAAGAATATCATCAGTCCTTGGATCCCGCACTGGTCCTGCCACATGGATGTTCCGGAGCTAGTGAGACGAAAGCGAAAGAGAAAGAGAGGAAAAAGAAGAGAGTGAGGGGGCCTGATCTGCTTCCTTTCATAGTTAACCTGGTGCATGCCTCTCTTGTAAACTAGACTTTTCATGCCATTTTCTTTGCACATGCAAAGTCAGTCCCTTTGAGCCCTGCTCCAGGGAGTGAGTCGAGGGGGGGCGCTGAGCACAAGTCTCAAGGAGGAGAAGAAAGTTGGCTCAAAAAAGTGCTGCCCCACCTCTGCAGGACCCTCTCTTCAGATCACATCTTTCCTGGCACAATAGTCAGAATGTGTGACACAAAACATGCTTATGCCTGGTCCTCTACAGGGGTAACCTGTGGTTTCACCTGTGAGACCTCTGAGAGGGTATGAGGAACCGGGATGGAAAATCTACTTTGACCATAGAGGCACAGGTGCAGGAATTGCAGGGAAAAACAATCACAAATGTCCAGGAAAGTTGCTGCTCCAGGCTCCAATGGGCAGTTTCTCAGGCAGAATGGAAGGGCTGATTGCACTACTGATTCTATGGAACAAAATTCTAACCATTTCTACAAAAGTAAGTGGAGAAACCTGTCATCAGTATTAGAGAGGCCCTGCATCCAGCCAGGTGGAGGAGAGGGACAACTGGGTTTACTGGACTGTGGGGATCCAATGTCCTGGTATGTCAGACCCACAGGAGTATAAGGCTCTAGTAGATACCAGTGCAGTGTACCCTAATTCCATCAAGCTATAAAGGGGCAGAACGCATTTGTATTTCTGGAGTAACAGGGGGATCCCAACAGCTGACTCTATTGGAGGTTGAAATCAGCCTGACTGGGAATGAGTGGCAAAAGCACCCCACTGTGACTGGCCCAGAGGCTCTGTGCATCCTTGGCATAGACTATTCTCAGGAGAGGGTATTTCAAGGATCCAAAAAGATATTGATGGGTTTTTGGTATAGCTGCCTTGGAGAAAGAGCAAAGTTAGCAGTTGTCTACCCTGCCTGGTCTCTTGAAAGACCCTTCTGTTATGAGGTTGCTGAAGGCTGAAGAATAGCAGGTGCAAATTGCTACCACAATGGTGCACCAGCAGCAATACTGCAACAACCAAGACTCCCTGATTCCCATCCATAAACTGATTCATCGACTGGAGAGCCAAGGAGTGATCAGCAGGACACGCTTACCCTTTAATAGCCCCGTATGGCCAGTGTGAAAGTCTAACAGAGAATGGAGGCTGATAGATTATCGTGGCTTGAATGAAGTCACACCATCACTGAGTCCTGATGTACCAGACATGCTGGAACTTCAGTATGAACTGGAGTCCAAGGCAATAAAATGGTCCCACAACTGATATCGCTAATGCATTTTTCTCTCCTTTGTCAGCAGAGTGCAGGTCACAGTGTGCTTTCACTTGGAGGGGAGTCCAATACACCTGAAACCAACTGGCAAGGGGTAGAAACACAGCCCCACTATTTGCCATGGACTGATCCAGACTGCACTGGAAAAGGGTGAAGCTCCAGAACACTTCCCATCGTGTGGGGCAATACGGCAGAAGAAGTTTTTGAGACAGGGAAGAAAATAGTCCAAATCCTTCTGAAAGCTGGTTTTGCCATACAACAAAGTCAAGTCAAAGGACCTGCCCAGGAGATCCAGGTTTTAGGAATAAAATGGCAAGATGGGTGTTGCCAGATACCAGTGGATGTGATCAACAAAATACCAGCAATGTTTCCACCAACTCACAAGAAAGAAACACTAGCTTTCTTAGGCACTGTAGGCTTTTGGAGAATGTACATTCCAAAATATAATAAGCTCTCTCTACCAAGTGACCCAGAAGAAGAATGTTTTCCAATGGGGCCCTGTGAAGGAAACGGAGAAGTAAAAGCTAATAGGGGCTTTGATTTATAACCTCAGAAGAAGCCTGGGTTAGCTTAATTAAGTGATTTATGGCTTTAAGCGGAGGGTTACAGATCTGTGTTTTCATAGTGATAAACAAGAAGCACGCTTTGGGGATGTTTATGGTGGAGGACCTTTTAAGTACCTTATAGTTTAAAAGTTAAGTTACAGTAGAAGTGTTCATGAGTACGTGACATGATGAGGGATTGGCCAAAAAACAGCTGCATTGCAGAGGTCAGGTTTTGACAAAGATAGGTCAGTAAGTCAAAACAACAGTCGTGTTAGTAGCTTATTGGTTTAAGAAGCTATAAAGGTCATGTAGTACGAACTCCCTTCGACATTCGCCATTTTACAATGTGTTGTTAAAATCTCATGCTGCTCTGAGACTGAAGTTTGTTTATTTTAGCAATAAATTGTAAAACTTGCTTCTGTCCCGCCTCTCTGATTGAGAACCTTCGACGCAATGTCAGGGGTGCCAGACAGACACCCCTGAAGCAAGATTTAAGGAGATTGTGAAGCCTACAGCCCTGAGCAATGACAAGCCTTTGAGCAAATCAGAGAGAATTCATGCTGTAGCCCCTCAGGCCAGTCAGGACAGGGCAAGATGTAAAAATGTGCTCTACACCATAGCTGGGGAGAATGGCCCTTCCTGGAGCCTCTGGCAGAAAGCAACAGGGGAGACTCAAGGTTGATCCCGGGTTTTGGAGTTGGGGATGCAGAGGATCTGAAGCCTGCTATACTCCAACTGAAAAGGAGATAGTGGCAGCTTATGAAGGGTTTTGAGCTGCTCCAAAGGTGCAGGTGATTGGCACTGAAGCACAGCTCCTCCTGGCACCCCGACTGCCAGTGTCAGGCTGGATGTTCAAAAGCGGGGGTCTCCTTTACACATCATGAAACAGATGCTACATGGAGTAAGTGGGTCGCACTGATCACACAATGAGCTCCAATAGGGAACCCCAGTCATCCAAGAATCTTGGAAATGATCACAAACCGGCCAGAAGGCAAAGGTTTCAGAATGTCACCAGAGGAGGAGGTGACACGTGCTGAAGAGGCCCCACTATATAATAAATTACCAGAAAGTGAGAAGCAATATGCCTTGTTTATTGATGGATCCTGCCATCAGTTTGCAGAGGTGAAAGCCATCCAGCTGGCCTCAGACATTGCTGAATGAGAGAAATGGCCAATACTTTGTCTCTATACTGATTCATGGATGGTGGCAAATGCCCTGTAGGGGTGGTTGCAGCAATGGAAGCAGAAAAACTGGCAGCACAGGGGTAAACCCATCTGGACTCCTGAATTGTGGCAAGATATTGCTGCCCGGGTGGAGAACCTGGTAGTGAAGGTACATCACRTAGATGCTCATGTACCCAAGAGTGGGGCCACTGAAGAACGTCAGAACAACCAGCAGGTGGATCAGGCTGCTAGGATTGAAGTGGCTCGGGTGGATTTGGATTGGCAACATAAGGGCGAATTATTTCTGCCTTGGTGGGCCCATGACACCTCAGGCTATCAAGGAAGAGATGCAACATACAGATGGGCTTGTGATCGAGGAGTGGACTTCACCATGGACACTATCGCACAGGTTATCCAGGAATGTGAAACGTGCTGCAATTAAGCAGGCCAAGCAGTTAAAGCCTCTTTGCTATGGAGGATGATGGCTGGAATATAAATATGTGGTGGCCTGGCAGATTGACTTAATCATGCTCCCACAAACCCACCAAGGCAAGCACCATGTGCTTACGATGGTGGAAGCAACCACAGGATGGCTGGAAACATACCCTGTGCCCCCATGGCACTGCCCGGAACACTATCCTGGGCCTTGGAAAGCACTTCTTATGGTGACAGTACTCCAGAAAGAACTGAATCAGACAATGGAACTCATTTCCAAAACAACCTCATAGACAATTGGGCCAAAGAACATGGCATTGAGTGGGTGTATCATATTCCCCATCATGCACAAACCTCTGGAAAGATTGAATGATGTAATGGACTGTTGAAGACTACACTGAGAGAAATGGGTGGTGGGACTTTCAAACATTGGGATACACATTTAGCAATTTAGCAAAGACCACCTGATTAGTCAACATCAGAGGATCTGCCAATCGGGCTGGCCCTGCCCAATCAAAACTTTTACATATTGTAGAAGGGGATAAAGTTCCTGTAGCACACATTAAAAATATGCTGGGGAAAACAGTCAGGTTTATCCCTACCTCAGCCAAAGGCAAACCCATCAGTGGGATTGCTTTTGCTCAGGGACCTGGGTGCACTTGGTGGGTAATGCAGGAGAATGGGGAAGTCTGTGTGTGCCTCAAGGGGAGTTGATTTGGGGTGAGAATTGCCAATGAATTAAACTGTATAGTGTTAATAACTATATAACACTGTGTATTATCACCTCTGGCAGCTATATGCATCATCACGCTGGACACCTTGTAACATCCATCTTTGCTACATCTGTTCTGGAAATATGAACCTGACTTCCCTCTGACTGGCACATTAATGAAGAATGAACTTGCATAAAACTGAACAAGTGCAGCGGTGATGGAATCAGAACTGGCTTCAACATGCAACAATCCAACACCATCCACCGTCTTTCCTACTTGAAAGACTTAGGACAGATGGACCCCCAAGTCATGGACTAAATGAACTCAATGGACTTTTATAGGGATGTTCCATAGACTAAGGGAATGATATCTGTGTGTATATCTATCAAAAAATAGGAAAGGTGATGGAGTATTGGGAAGCATGGGACCTGACACGATGTAAATGGTATGGAATAAGGGGTGGATACTGTCCAGGTTTCATTTGGGATACAGTTAATTTTTTTCTTAGTAGCTGTTACAGTGCTGTGTTTTGGATTTAATAGAAGAATAGTGTTGATAACACACCAATGTTTGGTTGTTGTTAAGTGGTACTTACCCTAAGTCAAGGGCTTTTAAGTGTCTCATGCTGTCAGTGGGCAGGTGCACAAAAAGCTGTGAGGGAACATGGCCAGGATAGCTGATCCAAACTAGCCAAAGGGATATTCCATACCATAGAATGTCATGCCCAGTATATAAACTGGAGGAGTTACCCAGAATGGGAGTGAGAGCTGTTTGGGGATGGGCTGGGTATCGGTCAGCGGGTGGTGAGCAATTGTACATCACTTTTTTCTCTTGAGTTTTCTCTCTTCCTCTCTCTCTCTCTCATTTGTATTACTATTGTTATTATTACATTATAATTTACTTTGTTTCAATTATTAAACTGTTCTCATCTCAACCCATGAGTTTTACTGTTTTTTCTAATTCTCCTCCTCATCCAACAGGGGTCACAGGGGGGAAGTGAGCAAGTGACTGGTACTTAGTCGCCAGTTGGGATTAAACCATGACAGGTAGAAAAATGTTTCTTCAATAAACCCATCCAGACAGTGGGAATTTTGTTTCCTGAGATCCTGGTGTTCAGTGTACCTGCATTAGACTGTTTGTGCAGTGGAGATATACTGATCCTTTCTCATGGAGATGTTGATAAGGAGAAGCATTTAAGCAGATCTTCAACATGGAGCTGTTGACCTCCATTATTTACAATGTGCAAGACCCTTTGTTGTTTACAATTTTATGGCATTGGCTCGCCTGCATTCATGAGAGTGCAGACTACCTAAAAGCTTTTTGGTCTGTACAAAGTGCTTAATGTGTACTTCAAAAATGTTGCTGCAGTATGGAAGAGACAAGGCCTCTTGAACGCTGCACTTTCTTCACTGAGGTCATTACATTAGGCTTATGTAGAATTTGACTAGCCTGTCTTTCAGCTTTCCTAAGAGCTTTGCAGAGCTCTAGTTTTATTTTTAAACTTTAATGTTTAAAAATGCCCAAATGCATCAGTTATCAGCAAGAACTTAAAATAGTTTGAGGAATTTATGCAGTTGTGGTGTGGGGGGTTTTTTGAGTCAAGCAACAAGACAAATGTGGGATACTGTTCAAAAGGTAAGATCACTTCAATTTTTAACCTTCCCATCTTTCAAATGCCATGCTCAGTTTGCTTCAAGCTGTCCTGAAAAGCTTTTTTATCCTGACGTAACTGTGTGAGAGGGTGTCACGGTCTGGACAAACTTAGGAGGAAGACTCGAAGAGCTTCCTCTGCAAAAGATAGGGTTCAAAACTCCCTTCCCCTCCCCTTAAGAATTTCTCTGAGTAAAGTGAAAAAAACCCCTGTTTATTTAACAAAACCCAGCAGCTGGGGGGGGGGGGGTGCACGCAGACACCAGGGGAAAGGGAAAGGAAAATAAAAAAATGAATAATGTTAGATAATAAACCTCTCATAAGGAGGACAACCTGAATGAATCAAAGTCCTGAGTCCTTGGCAGGTGTGGTCTTCTGCTCTGTCTCTAGCTAGCTGCTTGAGTACGGAGTAGGCCCTGTCCAGGCCYGGGGGGTGTAGGCCCCGGAGAGATGGTATGTAGAACAGAGCCCAGTTGTCCGTTGTACAGTCCTAAAGGAAGAAGAAAAAGAAAATACAATCCCAGGAAAAAAAAACTGTCTTCTTCCTTTGCCTCAGGCAGAGGAGGGAAAAAGCCAAAAGTAAGTTTTAACTCCATCCGAATATCCCTCAGCTGAGTAAAAACTGGGTGAAAGCTCACAAGAAAACAAAAGGTAAAAAGATAGTGTCCCTTTGCCTTCAACTATAGAAAGCAACTGCCAAGATGTTCTCTCCTCAGAACCATAACATAGCCAGCTGATAAGTAAAAAAATGTAAATACCCTTGGAGAAAGCCAAAACATAGCTCCTGGCTTCTCGAGCCAGCTTAAAGACACAGAGTTAATACTTTTCATTAAGCAGGCAATTGGGCTATATAGCATCATAAAGTCACTCCAGGACAAGGAGGTTATAATATAGCTCTGGAGCACAGTAGTCTTTTCAGTAGCAGAAGAATGAGTGCCTTTAAAAGCTCATTTGCCATTCACAATTTTCCTTTTCTGTGAGTGTTGGTTTTGGTTTCCTTTTTCTCACTTCCATATTTTTGTTTCTGCCTCCCTTTTCTTGACTTCCTATGCTGCTTCTGCCTGTTTTGCTTGTCTGTTTTGCAAGGAGAAATGTTAGCAAAAGTGAAAACAACCTTCAGTCCTGCAACATTAACCACATGCTCATCTTTCATGCTGATGTATAAGTTGGTTAAGGTCAGTTAGACTTCTTGCTACGTTTCAGTCTGAGCCTGCAATTGAAGCCTTGTGATTTAACTCCTGCTTTGAGGACTGCTCACCTCTGAGAGTTGCACATGGAGAAACATGCAATGAGGTGTTGGCTTTTCCCCTCCTCCTGCCCCAATGGGACATTTAAGTGGATTTAAGGTGTCATCTCGATGTTTAGAATTCTGGTCCTGCAATCTTGTATGCAGGAGTGTTCCCACATGTCCCCATTGTCTACCACTGGAAGTCAGTGTGGTTTTACAGGTGTAGCATATAATTTCACAGAATCACAGAATGTTCTGAGTTGGAAGGGACCCACAAGGATCATCAGGTCCAACTCTTAAGTGAATGGCCCATATGGAGATCAAACCCACAACCTTGGCATTATTAGCACCATGCTCCAACCAACTGAGCTAATCTCAGTGTTGGTATTCGCTCTTGTTCTGTGTAGCATCAAAGCATATGGGTACAATAAATACCCCAAAAGGCGTTTTTTAAAAAGTCATCCTAATTCTTATCTATTTTCTAAATTTGTTTGGTTCCTTTATTTTTAATAAAATAATCTTGCATTTTATGAAAAAATTGAAGTATGGAACTAGTAATTATTTGGCTGTCATTTTAAGGACCTCGTTTGAGATAACAGGCTTTAACATCTAGCTTTGCTAACTGGTATAATTTTTTTTTAATCTTTGTAATTACTTTTTGCTTTGATTTTGTAACTTTTTTTTTGCAAATTGCTTTATGCGGTGTAGCATTGCTGCGTATTTAATATAGCATTTAATGCATGGAACTTTCTGTAAATCATAATTCTTACCTCAATTAGCCTACGCTCGAGCACAGTAAAACAGCACTTGGGCAGTAGTTCAGTTAGTAGAAGGGACATACTCTCTTGTGGAAGGTTCCATGATAGCAAGAAGCTTTTAAGAGACATTTGGCTAAGGAGGAGAGGAAAGATGTTGTCAAGGTGCAGTAGAGCTCAGAAGGCAGTAGTAGAAAAGATGTCAAGCTAAGTGTAAATGAAAGAGATAAAAAGAAGAGTAAAGCGAGGACTGAACAGAATAGAGGAGGGAATAAAAATATTAAAGAGATTAGCGATGGACCATAGAAATCAGTAATGAAACTGAAGAGAGGGATCAGCAAGGGAATGGGTGCAGAAAAAAAACCCATTTATGATAGAGGAAAAGAGGTGTCAAAAGAAGAGAGAAACAGAAAGTGGTGGAAAAATGAATGAGTTTTTGGGGCTTTGAATCCATCCCTACCAATGGTTACAATTGGTTCTGTAGGTGTTTTGCATCTGTTTGGATAAGATACCAAAGTAATGCTTTGATTATTTACAATTTGATACAGCTAAGAGGAAGGGAAAACGGAAAATGCTGTTGAACTGTGGCCAATGGTTCCCCCTCTTGATGTCAAAGAGATTTTTGCTTTTATACTTTTTATATATTAGTAGCCCTGTAGCCCTGTAGCCTTTTACTCTATAACCCTGTAGATTCTTAGCTAGCAGTTTCCCTACCCTTTAGACAAAACAAGATTCCTGAATCACCTTATCACCGCTAGTATTCTGGGACCAGGGACATTTCTCTGTTACGTCTCCTAAAAGCATAAACAACAGTAGAGCTAGAAGTTTAAGGGGGGCTTCAGTAGGAGGCTGAACCAAGGGGGAATTACCTCATTAACTGTATTTCTAATTGGGAGATTTTGGTCGATTATGTTAATTTGCTAAACTTAGAAAAGTGTCGGAGTCCATTGGGGGGGGTGGTACGGTATGGGACGGGGACTACTGTGATCATTGTGTGGTGTGCATTTTGTACCCTTGGAGGACCTCCAAATAAAGGTAACCACTTTCCTTATCCTCTTAACATTGTCCAGCTTCTAATTTCAGGTAGAAAAAGGCAACAGTTACTTGGTGACCCAGATGGGACTAGAGACCCCTGAGAAAACCTCCCAGATCGAGTAATATCCTGCTACGACCTTCTCTGCTGGCATTTCTACAAGGACTCTCAGCAGTGGTCCGAGAACATGGGGAGTCCCAGAATCCAACACAGAAGCAAGAGGCAACCGAACAGCTGGAAAAGTGGTATTTTGTTGCTAGCATTTGGGGTTTGCTGTTAAGAGATCTCTTGTGATTTTGTTTGGTGCGTGGAAGGGGCCAGGGGAGCCCTGCAGCAGGTTTTTGTTCATTCGTTCGTGATTTCCCCGCTTCCCACAGCCCGGCAGCGAAATGCATTCACTGGCCATTTCAGTTTGGAAGGGGGGGAGAGGATGCCCTTTCCGAATGCAGCCTTAGTACTGCAGTGGTAAGCCTTGGCTAAGAGCCAGCCTGCAAATCCTAAGCTTGAGAGTTTGAGGCCTGTAGAGACTTTCCGTGCACTTTGTGCTTCTCTCTTTCAGCCCTTTTAGCCTGTAGCCGCCTTCTGTTTTTATCCCAGTGCAGGCCGCTGGTTTTAGAGACTATAACGTCCTCAATTTGATTCTTGCTTTGCAATTGAGTTTGCTTTTTCTCTGTGGCTTTAGTGTATAAAATGGGAATCATGGAATACCTATTCTCAGGTGAGGAGGAGATAGAAATACCCAAGAGTTCCCGATCAGATTTATCACTGAAACATTGGCAGACACTGACAGGCAAAAGGACACCCCTTATAAAAGAAGAATTAATTAGGCTATCTACATGAGTGTGGCCTATACACAAATTAAGTAAAGGAGAGATCTGGCCTCAATTTGGCATTTTAGAGGGTGAATTAATATCAAAATTAATGTCCCGACTCCATCAGGAACAGCGGTGGCACGAACTTAAATATGCAGAACTTTTTATGATTCTTTCCAACAGGCCAGGTTTGCAAAACCCGAAAAAAAAGTTTTTAATGCTTTTAAGAAAGAAAGGAAAGAAAAATGAAAAGAAAGACCCACCTGCTATCAGTGTTAACCAGTTAGAGATGGCAGAACTAGACCTCGTGGCACCTGCAATCAGAGGGGGACCGGGGGGGCAGAGGGGCCAAGCCCCCTCCTCCTCCACTGCCTCCCCTGCTGGAGTCAGCGGCGCAGGCTGGGGCAGCTTACCCTCCCCTGCCGGAGTCGCTGCCTGCCTCAGCCATGTCAGGGGAAGGAGGGTGGGGGGCACGTCCCAGTGCCCGACCGCATTGCCATTGGGGGCGGGATTGGGGGGCGGGGGAATGCCTCCCATGGAACCTCCCCGGCGGGAGGGGCTGCAGCCAATGGCACCACTTTTGGAGGAGATGACACTGCCCCCACGGGCGGAGCTGGGGAGTGCGGCAGTGCCTTTTCATCCAAATGGCGTGTGCCCAGGTTTCCATGGAAACTACGTGTGTCCGGGTTTCCCGGAAACTGTGTTCCCCTATGCCGGGCTGGCCCTTGCGTGAGGCCGTGCGTACTGCCCACTGCCTGCGCAGCCGCTGTGCCCGTGGCAGGGGCCAACTCATCCCGGCGCCACCACAAGACTGGAGCTGGGGATGGAAGGAGGCCTAACCACCCCCACCTGGCTGATGAAACTCCCAGTACCAGCAGAACAGTTAAAAGTGAACCAGAGAGCACAGATTTAGATAGTTCTTCTGAGGAGGAAACTGAGGAAGGAGCTTCTGCTTCATCCAAGAGAAGAAGGGGAAAGGTGGTGATGCCTTTCTCTCCCGGTTGGACCCTAAAAAATAATCAATCACGAGCCAGACACGGTTAGGGTGATAAAAAGTGTTTACCTTTATAAGGATCCTTAGGTGCACAATTCGTCAGGTGGAAATGCCAAAAAAGCCCCCCCCCACGTGACGTGTATACCATTTTTATAGATTTTGCAAATTAACATATCTGACAAAAATCACCAATTAGAATTGTAATTTGTGAGGTAATTTCCCCCTCCTTCTAATCCCTTCTAAACCCCCCTTCTTTTAGAGAGCTAACTTTGTTTATAAAAATGTCTTGAAAAGCTGGTCTCGAGACCAGAGAACCAAGATAGGATAGGGCCTTGAAATGTGTTTTGTCTTCCTGCCTATCAGGGCAGGGAACAGTACTAGGAAAATAAAGTGCAAACTACAGCTATATGTGTAAAAATTAAAGAGAATATATAAGAGAAAAAAAGGTAAAAACTTAAGTTGCACGAGGAGCTATAGAAGCACCCAGTCCTGCGACTAAATGGACTAGGTCTAAAAAGGAAGAACCAGCCATACAAGCTCCCCTCATGCAGGCCGTTGGTAACCAGGGACCTGTGTATATCAAAGTACCCTTTTCCCTAATGGAGTTGCAGCAGTGGAAAGCCTCACTGGGGAAGTGTTGTTCTCAGGTTCGAATAAGCACACGGAGACAGCTGTCAGGGTTCTCCAACAGGCAGAGGCCAAAAGGAAGGAAGGAGAGTGAACTGGCCACTGCCCTAACTTTATTTATATGTTTTCTGAAACCACTGTGGATTGGAGGATAGGAATGCCACCTGTTGTAAATTATATAAAAATAAATAAGCCGGAGGGCTTGGCTCCGGGGCGCCGGGCCATGCTCCTCACTGACGCTGGGACCTTAACCCAAGGGGCTTTGCTACCCCACCGGGAGGGGGTGGTTGTCTCACCCAGAGGTTGTCCCACTCAGAAGGAGTCTGTCGCCGGACGCCGATGAAAGACAGGAGCCAGAGGTGAAGGGCAAAGGGAGTGGGGTTTCCCAGCTCTCTCCTTTATTAGGGAGGGAACAAAGGAACGGGGATCCGGGCAGGAGAAAGCCTGAGGGAGAATTCCCCGGAGCTCAGGGTAGCATCAGCTTATAAGGAAAGACCAAAGGGGAGGAGTAAAGGGGTAACAACCAATGGGAAGTAGGGTAAGGGGAGGATCTGAGGGTACAACAACAAATCAGAGCAATAAGGGGGTGGATACAAAAGACTTCAACCAATGGGGYGTCGAGTATAACAGAACTTTCCAGAACAGGGGGTAGGACTTAACTCAAAACTGACAGTTCTGCCCTTGCTCTAATGCACTCGCAAGGGGAGAGAGAGAGGGGGTGGGGATCAGACGTCCATCTCATCCTCCG
>JACAXG010000547.1:18070-33265 GCA_018881555.1 Amblyornis subalaris
GTTTGTAATTTTACTAAAATTATAGGATGTGATTTTTCTTATTTAGCCCCAGTTACTTCTTATCACCTTTTGCAGTCYAATTATACACTGATTCACCAGCTATTGCCTACCCCCATTGGGATGAACCTCACTTTGGTAAAGCGATTGTTGCTTCACCAGGACTTAATCGAAATTTTGGAAGAGATCAAGAAAGACGGGCAGAAAACCTTGGTAACTGTTCATCACAGTGTGAAGGAAATACATCGTGTTTTAGAAAGGGTAAAGAAAGATGTTCAACACGGGTGGTGGGACACTCTTTTCGGGTGGTCGCCTACTGCTACAGGTATCCTGAACAAATTGTGTCATCCCATCATTGTTCTTTTGATTTTAGTTTTCATTGGTTTTGTTTTATCAACAATTTTGTACATCATGAATCGGAGAATGATGAAACGATTAACACAATTGACATCTATAATGGATATTCACAATTTGATTAATATTTCATCTACTGTAGACACTCCTAGAGTTATTGATACGAGACGAACTACACGAATGCTAAAATAAGATAAGAAATTAAATGTGTATTTTAATGGAAATTGTTTCTTTCCTTTTTCTCTTTTCTTTCTCTTTTCCTGTTTTTTTTTTTCTGGGATATGCTACCAACATAGACGAGCCCTGAAGACTTCGCAACAACACTACAGCTGAGCGCTCTTGAYGACAATCGTGAGTCACGGGGTGGTGTAAGAGACGGTCCGAAAATCCCTCATCTGCCTCACGATCATCGACAAGGACAGAGACTGAAAACCCAAAAAACCCTGAAAGGAGGGGAAGACTTTTGCACAGGAGTCCTGGCCTGGCTGAGGTGGGATGTTTGCCAAGTGTGGCCTGTGGGTGCGCCCGCTGAGGACTGGTGTGCATTCCTGAGGAAATTAGTATAGGTTGTGGTGGCGCCGTTCTTGCTGCCTAGGCGGGAAGGACTGCACTGAAGCGAGAAGGAATGACCTGTCCTGTACACCTGCTTCTGTACAATGGGGCCCCCACAACAATAGATCACCTCCTGGCCAGTTGTCCCCCCTTCCCCTCCCCGTCTTTGAAAAGACTATAAAGAGACTCTCTGAATTTACCACTTCGAACGTTCCCCACGGACGACGACGAGTCTATCGGCCGGACTACGAGGACTTCGTCTCATCTGTTGGTAGCTATTCCCCCCCTTCTCTCTCTCTCTCCCCCCCTCTATACTTTGTTTCTTTATATCTCTCTCTCCTCTATCGCATAATCGTGTTGTTGGCACTCAATAAAAGTGCACTGTTGATTAAAATTGAAATCCCCATTGTGTCTTTTGCACTCCTGAGATCGGTGATAGAACCATCACGATTCTAGCTTGTATTAGCGGATCGTGACAAACAGGAAAGGCCATTGTCCCCTGGAAGGGTGAGTCTGGGTGGCAGGTGCTGGAAGGCCACGAGTCAGGTTCTGCCCAGCTTGTTGAATTGAGAGCTGTGGCCATGGCATTCCAGTGTTTCTCTCATGTGCCACTGAATCTCGTTACTGATTCTGCTTATGTTGTAGATATTACACAGCGCCTTGATTGCTCACTTTTAAAGGAAGTTAATAAACTTTGTGGTGTGCAATTCAGAGCCGAGTCCATCCCTGTCGCACTTGGACACGAAAAAACCACACAGACACCGCTGTCAGACAGGAGCCAGAAGAAGGCAAGAAAAAGGGGCCGAGATGACCCCGGCTCTTTATTTTATATGTTTTTAGAAACCACCGTGGATTGGAGGGTGAGGTTGCCACCTCTCAATCACACTGGTCAAAGGAAAAATCCATCAAACATCTCTGCCCAGCACCAAGGAATGTAAACAAAAGTGAACGTTATCAAAACATGACCATGTTTACAGAAAGAGCATGAGAACTTTGTTACAGAAGTGAAAAACATGGAGAAACTGCGAAAACCAGGGCGACATGTCACCCTTTTTCCATTAAAAAAAGAAAAAGAAAAAAGAAAAATGAACAATGTTCAGTCTCTGCTTGTGGAAGGACCATCGGAGCGATCACCCACGTCATCTGCATCTGAGTCATCACTCGATGCTTCATCCACTTGATGACTTTCACTTTGGTCACAGTCTCCACCTTGCCTGTCGGCCGGATTTTGCCTCTGCGGTCACAGGTCAGGACGAACACACTTCGCAGGTACCCAGCGCACCCCAGCATCTGTGGATACACAAGCATACCCGCCCCCCAAAGTGATAAGGTCATAAGGACCTTCCCACTGTTTGGTGACTAAATTCCGCACCCGAACCTTCGCTTGAGGCTGCTGTGCCTCGTCCGGAGCCTGTAACGAGAGGTGATGGTTCAAAATGACAGGATTATTAGAATTCTGCAGTACCGTAAGGTGATTGATGGTATACAAAGCTTTTGCCAACCGACTGTGCAGGGTTACACCCTGCATTCCCCGTTTTTGTTTTTGAAGAACCCGCTTCAGAGTCCCATGAGCGCGTTCTACAATAGCTTGACCAGTCGGATAATGAGGAATACCAAACCTGTGTGACACACCCCACAACTGCAGGAATTGCCTCACCTCTTTTGAGGCATAGGCTGGACCGTTGTCGGTCTTCACAGCAGAAGGTATGCCTAGAACGGCAAAGGCCTGCCTCCAGTGGGCAATGACATCACGGCTCTTTTCTCCAGTGTGAGCAGAAGCCCACATGGCAGAGGAGCAGGTGTCCATCGTGACACGCACATACTTGAGCCGGCCAAATTCGGCAACTTGGGTGATGTCAGTCTGCCAAATCTTCAAGGCCTTAAGGCCTCTGGGGTTTACCCCCGCTGGCAAAAGTGCAGCAAGCGCGTGACAATCGTCACATGACTCGACAATGTCACGGGCCTCCGTTGGCATCAACTGAAACTGCTTCTGCAAGGTATGTGCCTTTTGATGGAAAAACCCATGCGATGCCTTGGCCTGCGCTAGTGTATCAGGCCGAGGTGCTACCCACGCCGGGTTAGCCAACTTGTCAGCCCTCGCGTTACCTTCCGCTATGAGCCCTGGCAAATTGGTATGACTCCTCACATGCAGAACATAATACGGATGAATCCGGTCCTGAATGACACACCACAGGGTCCTCAGCAAATGAAACAAGTCAGCATTGCCGACCTTCTTCAAAACTGAATAACTCAACCGCTGTGCTATGTCAGCTACGTAGGCGGAGTCTGTGACCAAATTGAAAGGTTCCTGGGAAAATCTTTGAAATGCCATAAGAGCAGCCTTCAGTTCTACCAAGTGGGCTGAGCCATCCTCATGACCTTCCAGAACCTGCCAATCAGATCCATMCCTCCAAGTAACAATGGCCTTTCCTTTTCTTCCCGAACTGTCAGTAAAGACGGTGAGTCCCTGCACCGACTCCTGACTATATTTGGGCCTCAGAGAAATCTCTGTGAGTTTTGCCACTTGCAGCAACCTGTGGCTGGGCAGATGATACATGATCTGCCCTGAAAAATTTTCTAGAGCACTTTGCAGAGAAACATTGTTTGCAAAGCTCCAGTCAAAGTCTTCCCGCTGTACTGGTAGTACAATCTTTGCGGGGTCTGCCCCCATCAATTGCAAACACCGTTGTCGGCATTTGACTATCAAATGAGCAATCAGCTCAAACAATGCGGTTGCCGTCTTCTGCGGCTGATGGGGCAAGAAGATCCATTCCAGGACGTGCAAGGGATCGGACCATTTGTCATTCCATTGGCCAATGATACCTGTGGGATGTAAATTTGGAGTGGTAATAAAAACAGTGACATCCACTGAGGGATCAATGCGATAGACTTGTCGAGCAGAAACAGCTCGCTGAACCTCCTCCAGCACCTGACGTGCTTCAGAGGTCAATGTTCGAGGTGACTTCAAATCAGTCTCCCTTCAATAGATCAAATAAAGGAGACAACTGTGCTATGGTCAGTCCCAGATACGGACGTA
Source organism: Amblyornis subalaris (assembly GCA_018881555.1). NCBI lineage: Eukaryota > Metazoa > Chordata > Aves > Passeriformes > Ptilonorhynchidae > Amblyornis > Amblyornis subalaris. The sequence goes on from JACAXG010000547.1 coordinate 22,011, forward strand.
ACCAAGCGATGACACCCACCAATTTCTGGGCATCATTCAGTGTCTTCACCGAATGCACAAATTGCACCTCTTGGTGTTGAACCGTACGTTCCAAGATTTTGACCCCCAAATATTTCCAAGGAGGTTGCTGCTGAACCTTCTCTGGAGCCACCTGCAGCCCGTGAGAATGTGAGGCTGGATCCTCAGCAGCTCATCCTGGGTGGACGCAGCCACCAAGATGTCATCCATATAGTGATAAAACTGAGCATCAGGAAACTGCCTGCGAACTCCAGACAAGGCTCTGGCCACATACGTCTGGCATATTGCCGGGGAATTTTTCATCCCCTGGGGAAGAGTCCTTCATTGAAATCTCTGTGCAGGGCCTGCATTGTTAACTGCTGGCACCGTGAAAGCAAATTTTGGTCTGTCATCGGGATGCAAAGGAATTGAAAAGAAACAATCCTTCAGATCCACAATGAGGATCGGCCAATCTGCGGGAAGCATGGTGGGCAACAGCATACCAGCCTGCAACCTCCCCATGCTTTCCATTATGGCATTGACCTTCCTGAGATCTTGTAACAACCTCCATTTCCCAGATTTCTTTTTGATGCAGAAGACAGGAGTGTTCCAGGGACTGGTAGAAAGCTCCAGATGACCCTGGTCCAATTGCTCCTGAACCAACTCATGAAGGGCTACTAGTTTATCTTTAGGCAGGGGCCACTGATTCTCCCAGATGGGTCTGTCCACCAGCCACCGTATAGGAGGCGTAGGACACTCTGCACCCTTCAACGCAGTGGCCCCCATTAAAAATCCATCCCGATGCATACTCCCCACGCAGCCAGAACATCCCTCCCCCAGAGGTTAAGAACAGTTTCAGTAACATGAGGCCTAACCACGGCCATCTGTCCCTCTGAGTTCGTTATCATCACGGGCTTCTGGCTCACGTAGCAGCGCTTCATTTCTCCCAATCCTACGACAGGCATCCCCACTGGGGACAGACCGCTGGACAGACCGCGCTGAGGGGGGAACCGTGGATATCGAACCAAGAAGAGTGCCGCCGGTCACCCAAAAACTGAGTGCAGGGACCGCTCGCCCTGGGGGGGGTTTGCGTGCTCTCTCTCGCACTCGTAGCTTCCGTAAAACCCAGCAGGTCTCCGGTTACCAGGACCTCGCACCCCCCAAGGCTGGGCACTCTGCGAACTGTTTTGTCAATCTCAGCTGGAGCGGCCAGTCGGCTGCCTCCCCGTCGGCAGAGGGCAGGTCAATTTGGACGCCCGCCGCTCCGGGAGGGTACCTGGTGGTCTCGCCACAGCTCGGGCATTCAACGGTTAAACCGGCCTGGGCCAACAGCCTTGCCCCCTCCCCCAGCGCCGGGAAGGCGCAGGGAAAGGCCCAGCGCGGGAGGGGGGCGAAGCGCCGGCTCTGAACTCCCAGGGCCCGGGGGGGGGTGGAGCTGACGCCGCCAGTCCCCCGGGCCTCTCCGAGGCCAGTTCATCCGCGAATGCTTGCCAATCACCCCAGATCGGCTGGCTGGTGGGCCGAACGGTCTGGGGGGGAATCCCATCCCCCACTTCAGCAGCCTGGGGCGAGAGGGGGGGCTTCGGCACTGTTTGCAAGCCGATTTCCTCCTCCCCCACCTCAGCCAGCTCGGAGAGCTCTCCCGGCTGGCTGAGCAAATCCACAGGAGTGACTGTTCCTGAGAGACTGCCGCAGCTTTGAATGACAGAATTCACGCTTTTCCAGGAGAGCAGCAACTTTGCCACATCTGGACTAAACTCCTCGGCCGCCACATCAATCATAACATCTCCTAACTCTGCCCAAGTTGCCTTAGAAAAGACATCTCCAGACTCCTGTAAGAAACCATGCTGTTTCCCCCAGAAATGTATTCTTTCCAACTCCATTAGGGAGATCGAGACTCCCTTTCTCTCCAGCACTATCTCCAAAACCTTTAGCGCCAAAGTATCGCATGAGAAATGAGTATTGTTATCCATGTTTAAAATCCTAGCTGCCAGGGAAGGTTCCTACCTGACAAAAGCGAGCCTGCACTACCCACGTTCAGGCACCAGATGTCGCACTTGGACACGAAAAACCACACAGACACCGCTGTCAGACAGGAGCCAGAAGGCAAGAAAAAGGGGCCGAGATGACCCCGGCTCTTTATTTTATATGTTTTTAGAAACCACCGTGGATTGGAGGGTGAGGTTGCCACCTCTCAATCACACTGGTCAAAGGAAAAATCCATCAAACGTCTCCGCCCAGCACCAAGGAATGTAAACAATAAAGTGAATGTTATCAAAACATGACCATGTTTACAGAAAGAGCATGAGAACTTTGTTACAGAAGTGAAAAACATGGATAAACTGCGAAAACCAGGGTGACACATCCCTATTATGTTTTACATATAAGGAGCCACACCAGTTTGCCAGGATTTATAGCGGAAGGTAATGCCAGAGCTGATAAATTAGCCAACCCTGCATGGGTCATGCCTCAACCTAATAGATTAGCACAAGCTAAAGCCTCACACGATTTCTTTCACCAAGGCTCTCGTGCCTTGCAGAAACAATTTTCATTAACTTCTGCTGAGGCTTGTAATATTATCAGTTCTTGTCCTGATTGTCAAGGGTTCGCCACATCTTTACCGGCAGGTGTTAACCCCAGAGGACTGCAAGCCTTGCAAATTTGGCAGACAGATATTACGCATATTGCTGAATTCAGTCAATGTAAGTATGTACGTCTCTGTTGATACCTTTTCCTCTGCTATGTGGGCATCTGTACATACAGGAGAAAAGAGTTGTGATGCTATTGACCATTGGCAAATGGCTTTTGCTGTTTTGGGTGTGCCTTCCTCTGTAAAAACTGACAATAGTCCCGCCTACGTCTCTCAGAAGACACAGCGGTTTTTACAACTGTGGGGTGTGACACGTAAATTTGGTATTCCCCATTCTCCCACTGCTCAAGCTGTCATTGAACGTGCTCATGGTTCTTTGAAGCATGTTTTGGAAAAACAAAAAGGGAGAATGTCTGGAGAATCCCCGCAGAGCCGGCTGGCAAAAGCTTTATACACAATTAATCATCTTACAGTGCCACCAACTTCTGATAATCCTGTTCTTTTGAATCATTTTTTCTCATTGTAGTCTTCAGGCAAAATGCACCTGCCCCGAGCAAAAGTATGGGTACGAGATTTAATCACTAACAAGTGGGAAGGCCTGTGGGACCTTGTCACTTGGGGGCACGGGTATGCTTGTGTTTCCACAGATACTTGTCGCTAGTGTCCAAAGGAATACGACATAGAGTCCAGAGAGAACAAAGCGATGCCAGCTTTTAATTAATTAATTATAATTATACAGAGGCTTATATCCCTTAGCTTGCTTGAAGTTTACAGAAGTGTCAAGAGTCTATTGGACCCTTGGYCAGCCACCYACYAAGTTCRTTGSTYARTKCTARCRMCACCTATTCSRAAATATTTATCTAAGYAAGAATGATAACAAAGCGCAGCTGCACAAAACTTAGTCAAAACTTAGTTAATTTACAAAAGCTCCTAGGATTGTTTGTAATAGTATTGCTTGGGAAAAGAGAGACAGAGAGAAGTCTCACGAAAATGCTGGGAGAGTTAGAAGGCCTCTCTGCCGACAGCTTTTCAGCAGCCACAGATACTGGTGTGCAGTGGATACCTGCAAAGTGTGTTCACCCTGATTTGCGACATCAAAAGCGCCAACAAACCAACAGGCAACCTTCAGAAGATGACAACGCTGTGGACCAGCAAACCAACAGGCAACCTTCAGAAGATGATGATGGTGTGGATCATTTGGTGGATGATTCTGCTTCGAGCTGAGACAGAGCAAGGAGTTGCCATGTTACCCCCGATGCCAAAAGACAATGTGTGGGTGACCCTTGCCCATGCCCTGAACCAATCATCCTTATGCCTGTCTCTTGCAACACCACAATCACCTTTTCACACGTTTGGTGGGAGTACCAGTTGAACCTTCTTTAATAGATCAGGAAGCCCGTGGCCATTATCCAAAAGCTGTTTGTAGCAGTACCCTGCGAAGGTGTCTTTGTGACATTGAAGTGTGGCATTCCACGCTCCCTGTCACCCTTGAGCCACAAGAAATAGATATTCTGGGGTCGATAAGGGAGCCAGCGTGTATCTTCTTTAATTACACACTAATTTGTTGCTGGGAGATTCCACGTTGTCCCAGTACTCAAGACGTATCACCTGCAAATCCTGTATTTCGAAATGTTCCCGCTTGGTGTAATTGGACAGTTCCAGATCACACAGGTGTTTCATACTACCAAGCTGCTTCAGATCACTCTCCACGCAAATTACCTCGAGGAGTGTTCCTCATTTGTGGAAATCGCACTTGGCCTGCATTACCATCACGCACTGTTGGCGGACCATGTACTATTGGCAGCCTGACAATGCTCTCTCCAAATTTAACTATGCTTATAAAGCACACGCATGCAACCCATGACAAACGGTCCTTAAGCTTCTTCTCAAGTGACTGCGATGATGCTCTTGATTTTTGGAAGATAGAGAGGCATGTTTTAGGTTCGCTTTTTGTCCCAGGGGTGGCGGCTGCAAAGGCGTTGGGATTACTAAATCACTTAGGTTGCTGGCTTGCTAAACAGACTAATTCTACTTCTCTTGTTTTATCAGGATTGTTAACTGATGTAGATTCTATTAGACACGCTACTTTGCAAAATCAAGCAGCCATTGACTTTTTGCTATTAGCACATGGGCATGGTTGTAAAGACTTTGATGGTATGTGCTGTATGAATCTTTCTGACCATTCCAAATCAGTGTTTGCTAGTATCCAAGAATTACAAATGAGTGTTTCAAAGTTAAGAGAAGAGGATGACCCCAATTGGTTTGATACTTTGTTTGGTAATTGGCAAATTGCTAAATGGATCAAAAACCTCCTGAAGATGGAGTGTTTAATTATAGTTGTCATCCTTCTCGTCTTACTCCTTGTGCCATGTTTGTTGTCCTTTCTGCGAAGGGCCCTGCAAAGGACAACAGACGCTGCCTTTGTGGTTCAAAAACAAAAAGGGGGAATTGTTGAGGCTGACAGCAGGTCTGAAGGCTTCACAGACCTTAATTTGGACATGGTTAACTTCTATTCGTGAGAAAAGCCCGTGAGAAGAAAACGATTATTCTTTACCCATGAAAATGTAGTATCAACAGAAGMAAGAAAGTTAAACAATAGAAGGAGAAAAACAGCAACATATTTGCACCTGTTATTTTTCTGCATGGTTGAATGCTTACGCTATAGCTGTCCAAYAGTAATATATTGTAGTTAATGATAGCCAATGAATCTATTTTAGTAATTTAGCAGCCAATGACTATGTAACACAAATGATAACATACAAAAGTGTATAGAGGCTGCTTTGTTTAATAAACGCTTTTATGCCCTTTGTCGGAGGCACAGTCCGTGTGTGTGTGTGTCGTCGCCACCCCTACAGCAACACTGCTAGAAGTGTCTTTTTATGGTAATTTCAGTAACTGTATAAATGATGATCAAACTACTACCCTTTCTAAAGCAAAGGGATGTCAGAATGTTGTTATAACCAAATTGCATATACTGTGTATTTACGTATTGATTTGTCTTTTTTAGAATGGCTAGTATGGATATTGAATAAGTAATTTCTCTTGGATTAGCCCTTCTTCTTGCTGTGAAATATATTTTCATTGGGCAAGCAGAGACTGAATCCACACTCTCATTGATGAATCCCATAACATCTCCAGTGATGGTCCAGAAAAATGTCCCTGAGAACTGTTGCAGGAAGCAGTCTGGACTTCTGAAAAACATTCAGAAATATAACACAGTAGAAGCAGCTTTAATTCCCAAAGATGGAAATTGTAATTTTTGGCATTTTAAAGTCTGAACCTATTCCTGAATATATGGAACAAATGGTGAACTCTGTATTAGCATGTTGTATTTGTGATCAAAATTTAAGATTTTTGTAAACCAAAGTTCATTTTAATTGTCTTTATGCAGCTGATGTCATAAAACCTGAGTTAGCAGTCATCAACCAAGGCTGCATTTGTAGCTGGCAGTTGCAACCCTGTGAAGACTTCTTTATTTCTTAATAGAAAAGAAGAAAAAGTTGAGTTGCCTCAAGAACCACGTTCTATTGTGGATTGTGTTTGTATACCTGGAAATGCAGAGGTATGTAACTTTTTGTTTAACCTCTACTGCAATATCTGATTTAAAAATTCTTACAGTTAATTTTCCAGCTTTTAAATGATCCTATTGACTACAATGTCATTCTTCAGAGAATTATATGGCTTTAATAAATTGGGGGACACACACAAAACAACACTTTCATAAGTTGCTTCTGCTCCAAACACTTTGTTGCATTGTTTTCTTCAGTACAGATGAGTACAAGATAGGTGTATGTTTTTAAATTTGTAAAGAAATAACCTTTATTATGAACCTCCCTCCCTCTATCCCCAAGACTGGGGAAGGGAGCAGCTTCATTCATGACATAACAAGCAACTGAAGCTTCATATATGCTTCATCACGTACACATATAAGTTGGTGCGCGAGTAAAAATTTTTTTTTTATCCTATCCTGTCCTACTATAAAACCTGACATTGGCAGCTGGTTCCTCTAAATTTTCTCAGATATTGTCAAAGCAAAGTTGTTACTTTTTTTAATTTGGAAACATTTAAAAGGATTTTCACCAAGAGAATGAGAGTAAACAACAAGCTTGGTCAAAACTGATGGGGGGTAGCAAGCATAAGGCACTACCTTTTATTGGTTTTGATGTCTTTAAACCTAGGGAGGTAGGTAAGTTTTGTAGCTTACCCAAAAAATATTTCCAAACGATGTCTTAGGATTTTAGTTTTTATATTTTTCATATATTTGTAATCCTGCAATTCTTTAGTGTATAACACTAAACTCCATATAGAGTGTTAGCTACTGCTTTCCCATTTTGGTCAGACAAAACAATTCCTCTCCAGGCCTGAAACTCAAGGACACCTTACTGTCTCAGGCCCCGAGAGATGTAAGCAACAGTGAGTTGGGGGGGAGCAAACTTGGGGTAAATTACTTCATTACCTGAAGCTGTAATTGGAAGAACTAATCCCAATATGAAAATGGACCAAACTTATAAAAGTATGAAAAACCCATGACCCGTCGTCCATCTTAGGGGGTCCATCTTAGGGTGTAGCCCCTGAATGAGCTCTGACTCCCCTAAATGTACCTGAAGGCCCTTCAGTAAATATAACCGCTTTTTACTCTCTTAATTTTGTCAAGCCTCTCTTTTTAGGTAGTCCCAGATAAGGTATCACTACCAAGGTATGCAGTTGCCTTATCTCCTAAATGCAGAATTTTACTCATACTGAGTCTGAGTTCAGCTGAATGAAAATAGTACCTTGAGCTCAAGTTAAAATGGAAGTTCATTTAAAATTTATTTAACAGTATGCCCTGGTTACAGAGAGGGTGCAGAGTTTTACCACTGTGTGGATGTGACCAAGTTGTTATTGTATACCAGGCACATCATCGCTGGAGGGCATGGTTTTGGCAGGAAAAGCCAGGTGCCCTTACCAGAAGTTGGCCATTTTTGCCTCCCTCTGGAAAGGTGTCAGCATCAACCCCCGTGGACTCTCTCCCTCTGCCGCCTCACCAGTCCCCTCTTGCCTTTTTCCTCCAGAGCACAGCTATGGACCATAGTGCTGAAAGGGACAGTGGCAAAAAAGTGGATTGACTGTAGTGCTGAACTGACAGCACCAATGGGGAGGCTGCCACAGGAAAGGACAGGCAGGGGTGACCCCACAAAATGATGGTGTGTTACAAGCAGTGCCAGAGGCACCCATGCATAAGTGAGCTCAGCAGACCAGTGGACCAACCCCTCCTCCTTGGACCTAGCTTCTGGGGAGTTTGTTTTGTCACTGTTTTTCATTATTTCAGGCTGGGGGGCAGGAAACATTAGCCACAGGAGCTCCCCTGCCATATTGCCCTTCTTCCTGACAGCCATGTGGGCAGCGTGTGGGAATGGTCGCCATTTTGCCTTTGTCTGGGGAAGCCACACGGACACCATCTACGGGAAGCGTCCACCAACTTGGTTTTTTCCCCAGTGGTGAACACCGCTTTGTGGGTAAAACACCTTCTCTGTATACTTCTGCCATTATTATTGCTGTTTTTATTGTGCATATCTTATTCCATTGCTTTGTGCTTTTATTAAATTGTTATCTCAACCCATAGTCTGCTTTTTTGTCTCTCTATCTTGGGGATTGTTATCCCATATTCAGGTTGTGCCCAAAAATTGTTACTATTTCTTTTTCTTCCCCCTCCCCCTTCCCTGCTTGGGGGTGTCACAATGCTTGGGAGCCCGGCCCAGGATCCTGGTGGGGGGCAGGGCCGGGAGTTTCTTTCTCTCTTCTGGTCCGGGATCAGCAGGAGCGGCTGTGTGTGCACAGGTGTGTGTGTACCGAGCCCGGGGTACTGTTACATTGTGAATTAGCAGTCTCTTAGCTGGGGGTGGGTCGTTCTGTGCCCGGTTGGGAACAGAGAAGAGTCAGTGTTTTGCTGGGAGCAGTCGGCTGCTCTGCTACACTGTAGCCCGGCTCTCCAGCTTGAGTCCGCCTGCTCCATTTTTTTTTCCTGCTGCCACAGCTGTTCCTGTGCTGAGATCCAGGACCGGGGTTGCTCCCTGCCAAGCTCCTGCCTGCCACGTGTTGCCGCAACTACTCCTGTGTGCTGGGCTCTGAGACTACGATCTGCTGCAGTTTCTGCACGAGGGAAGCCATCTCCCTTCCTTCCCCCTGCCCGAGCTGACATTTTCCACATGGAGAGGTCGCTGCACTCGCACCACATCAGCCCTGCAGCTGCAGGGGAACCATCGCACCCGCCCTGCCTCCTGCTGGCTGTGAGAGAGTCACTGCAGTCATCACCTCGCCGGGAACCAACAGCGCCCCCTGCCAGTTCTGGTCAAAACTACACCAAAAAGGGACATTGCTCAACAGGTGAGAAAAAGGCTGTTATTGGGTTTTCTGTTCTTTTATTGTTGCTGTTTTTCTGTCTTGTTATATATCTCCTAGTAAAGAACTGTTATTCCTTTACCCATATCTTTGCCTGAAAGCCCCGTAATTTCATGGGTATAGTAATTTGGAAGGAGGCGATGCCAGAGAGATTTTTTGTTTTTATGCTTTTTAGATTAGTAGTATTTTAGTTTTATACTTTTATATATTAGTACCCCTATAATCCTATAACCTCTATCCTGTAACCTTGTATCCCTTTCCTACAGTGTCCTGGAGTGACTTTATGATGCTATATATCCCAATCGCCTGCTTAATGAAAAGTATTAATTCTGTCTTTAAGCTGGCTCAAGAAGCCAGGAGCTATGTTTTGGTTTTCTTCAAAGGATATTTACATTCTTTCACCTTTATCAGCTCGCTATGTTATGGTTCTGAGGAGAGAACATCTCGGCAGTCGCTTTCTATAGTTGGAGGCAAAGGGACACTTCTTTTACCTTTACCTTTTTTTCTTGTGAGCTTTCGTCTGGTTTTTACTCAGCTAAAGGATATTCGGACGGAGTCAAAACTTGCTTTTGGCCTTTTTCCCTCCTCTRCTTGAGGCAAGGGAAGAAGACAGTTTTTTTTCCTGGGACTGTATTTTCTTTTTTCTTCTTCCTTTGGAACTGTACAACAGACAACTGGGCTCTGTTCTACATACCATCTCTCCGGGGCCTACACCCCCCGGGCCTGGACAGGGCCTACTCCATACTCAAGCAGCTAGCTAGAGACAGAGCAGAAGACCACACCTGCCAACGACTCAGGACTTTGATTCATTCAGGTTATCCTCTTCACGAGAGGTTTATTATCTAACATTATTCATTTTTATTTTTATTTCTTTTCCCTTCCCCTGGTGCCTGCGTGCACTCCCCCAGCAGCTGGGTTTTGCTAAATAAACAGGTTTTTTTCACTTTCCTCCTAGGAATTCTTAAGGGGAGGGGAAGGGAGTTTCGAACCCTATCTTTTGCAGAGGAAGCTCTTCGAGTCTTCCTCCTAAGTTTGTCCAGACCGTGACAGAACCAAGTTATCAGCCTTTAAGCATTCCAGAGTTAGACTCGATAAACTATTGAAGTAAGCAGAGAACCTCCAATAGAAACTTGCCACAAGGAATAGTGTGACAAAATTCTGCTTTTCATTGGGGAATATTTCAAAACTATGTTACCCCTATAATAGTAGAAGCACGAACACCTTCATGGACTTTTTTACCCTTTTTGTACCCTTTTTACCTTTGTATAACTTACACTTGCTGGAACCCCGCTCGGCAGGATTGGGCCCAAAGCCTGTGCAGCGGGGGTCCTGGGGTTATCCCTGGGAAAGCTTTGCTTTCTCCAAATCCTTTAATAAATTTTTACTTTTTACCCTCTTATTTCGGCCTCAGTCTTTATTTTCCAAAGATATAAGGCATCAGTTCTGGTGCACCAACTTGAGGCACGATTCCCCGAAAACTTCCCAGATTTTTTTTTGGAACAGTTTTTAACTTTTTCTGCCGGCAAAAAGAAAGAAGTCTTGTGACCGAGATGAACTACCACGCTCCGGAGCGGGGAATCCAAGAACTGCCAGAGGAAGAAAGGAGAGGTAATAACATCAGGAGAAAGCAAATTTGTTAGTTGTTAGTGTATTTTTTTGGTTAAGAGATCTCATTTGTTTGATTCAGTGGTGTTTAGAGACGGGAATTGCTTTTAGTGTAACTTGTGCCTTGCTTTGTTTGTTACCCCCTGTCTCTAACACCAGTTGGTACAGTCCTTGGTTGGGGTTGGGGGAAGGAAGCAGCAGTTCAGCTGGGTGAGCCTGCGTTTTCCTTACTCACCCCAAAGTGCCGGTGGTACAGAGGTAGTGCTGCTGTTTGTGAAACCTGAGGGCCATGGTTCAAATCCTGGTGTGGCCCTAGTTTTAAAAGTCTGCGATTCTCTGTCGGTTTAGTGTTTTTCTCTCTGCCTTTTCATGTAATACAGCTTTCTTTAGTCCAAACCAGTGCTGGACACTGGCTTGGAGTTATATTCTTGCTTTCTGTTAATCTGTTCTGTCTCCGCAGCTTTTAGATTGTAAAAAGGGGAAATATAGGTTGTATTTGTTCAAGTGGAAGTGTAGAAATACCTAAGAATTCTGCCTTAGACCTGGTTTTGAAACACTGGACTAACTTAACTGGGAAAAGTACTCCTCTTACAAAACCAGAGATTATAAGATTGTGTACTGCAATTTGGCCATTATATCACTCATCAGATGGAGAAACTTGGCCTCAGTTTGGGATGCTGGATGA
>JACAXG010000547.1:62062-98954 GCA_018881555.1 Amblyornis subalaris
TATCTATATATATAGTTATATAACCCTAGTAAAGAACTGTTATTCTTTTTACCACATCTTTGCCTGACAGCCCTGTAATTTCAAAGGTACAGTAATTCGGAGGAGGAAGAGAGGTCATTCCTGTACATCAAGGGAGGTTTCCCACCTTCCTTGACAGACACCTGTCCTTCAAACCAGGACAGATGGGAGTAACAACTGGCCACTAATTGACATTTTAATGAATGCAAACCGCACCCAAAGGTGGGAACGAATCAGTAATAACACCATTCTGTCTCCTATTCCCCTGAGCGGCCTAGTAGATAGTGGAAATTATACAGTTCCCTGTGCAATTATAAATGCTACAGGAAAAGCCATTCTTCCCTCATATTGTGATAAGACCAGATTTACGGAAAGGATAAGCCCAAGAATGGTAAGAAAGATGGAATTGACATCATGGAAACTAGCTTTACTATGTGGGACGGGGTGGTATTGGATATGTGACAATAAGGCTTGGAAAGTCCTGCCAATAGACAAAGATCAGGCCTGTGCCCTTGGGGCTGTAGTTCCAAACATAACAATATATGACTGTATTGAAAATCCAAATTGAAGGGTGAAGAGATCTATTAATCCCCTTGTTGAGTGTTCCACACTTTTCCATAGTATAGTAAGAGCTCTTATTCTCCCTCTAGGAGTGGTCGAGCTGGAGAGGGCAGTTGTAAACATCTCATCTGTTATAGAACATATCGAGCGACAATCTACGGATGCAATTTCAGCCCTGCAGGAGGAAGTTCATAGCCTGGCTGGTATGGTTTTGCAACATAGAATGCCTCTTAATAACGTATCTGCTGCTCAAGGAGGTGTATGTGCGATTATTAACACCACTTGTTCTTATGTGCACCAGAGTGGAAGAATCAGGAAGGATTTGAATGAAATTTGAAAGGAGACCCAAATTCTACATGAAGTAAGTCTCAGAAATAACACCTTAAATTTTGACTATATCTTTGATACCCTCACTTCATGGTTACCAACTTGGCCCTGGATAAAAGAAGTGTTCATAGTAGTAGTAATTGTAATTATTTTCTGTATGATAGCTGGCTGTGTTAATCGATTCTGTTGCTAAATGTAGATAGTAAAGACTCGACAAGGAAGACATCCTTGTCTAAGTCTTTAAAGGGGGGAAATGATGCCAGAGATATTTTTTTGGTTTTATGCTTTTTAAATTAGTAGTATTTTAGTTTTATACTTTTATATATTAGTACCCCTGTAATCCTATAACCTCTATCCTGTAACCTTGTATCCCTTTCCTATAGAAAAAACAGAACCAAGTTACTAGCCTTTAAGCATTCCAGAGTTAGACTCGATAAACTATTGAAGTAAGCAGAGAACCTCCAATAGAAACTTGCCACAAGGAATAGTGTGACAAAATTCTGCTTTTCATTGGGGAATATTTCAAAACTATGTTACCCCTATAATAGTAGAAGCACGAACACCTTCATGGACTTTTTTACCCTTTTTGTACCCTTTTTACCTTTGTATAACTTACACTTGCTGGAACCCCGCTCGGCAGGATTGGGCCCAAAGCCTGTGCAGCGGGGGTCCTGGGGTTATCCCTGGGAAAGCTTTGCTTTCTCCAAATCCTTTAATAAATTTTTACTTTTTACCCTCTTATTCGGCCTCAGCCTTTATTTTCCAAATATATAAGGCATCAGAGGGGGTCATCCTTTCTATTTCAGGAAGGTTCCCGCCTTCCTTGACAGACACTGGTCCTTTTAAACCAGGAAATTCTCCGTTACTGGAAGGGGTGGGGGAAGGAGAGTGGCTTATTTGGAGTTTAATTTCCTGCTGGTTTTAAAACCAGCACACAACATTTAATGAGTTTTATTTAATACTGTTTAAGGCTTATAAGATTCAAAAGGTCTGCAAAATACTAGACTTTAACGGTATTAGCTCTTGATAGCTTTAGCTGAAACTTTTTGTGATGGCAATTGGTTGTTTTATGAGTACATTTGTGGGGTTTTTTATAAAATACCTTGTAGTAATGTATAGTACATAGCATGCTGTTCTGTATCACTGTACATGTAACATTAATATGATACCTTTTCTATTATTTTTGTAAGGTTATAAGAGCTTGCTGTGAAAATGTGATTGGATATATGCCTATTCCTGTAGGTGTAGCAGGACCACTATTTTTGGATAACAAAGTTTCACGTTCCTGATGCCTTAGGATTTTGGCTTTTCTATTTTTCATATACTTGTAACCCTGCAATTCTTAGTGTGTAACTCTAAAGCCCATATAAAAGTGTTAGCTACTGCCTTTTAGACAAAACAATCCATCTTCAGGCCTGAACTTCAAGGACACCTTACTGCTTCATGCCCAAGATCTGTAAATAACTGTTGATGAAGGGGGAAAAGCTGGGGGGAATTACTTCATTACCTGAGGCTGTAATTGGAAGAGCTAGCCCCAATATGCTAATGGACCAAACTTATAAAATATGGATAACTCATGACCAGTCGTCCATCTTGGGTGGTCTATCTTGGGGAGCGGACCTCAGGGGGTCCACTTGGGGTGTAGGCCCCCCTCGAGTGAGCTTTGACTGCCCTGGATGTACCTGAAGGCCTTCAAATAAACACCACCACTTTTTAACCTTTTGATCTTTGTCATGTCTCTCTCTTTTAGGTAGTCCCAATAAGGCATCATGCCAATGGCAACAACAGAAGGATGTCTTGTAGCAAGCACAAACAGAGGATGTAGAGCAATATGTGTAACTATTGTTTGACTAGCTTAAAAAAATTTGTGTCTTATAAAACACATTTGGGGGTGATACAAGTTGTGGGGATTTTGGGGGTTGTCTTTTGGTTTTGTGTGTTTTTGGTGTTTTTTTTACTTCCTAAAAACTAATATTTACTTTCAGTAATCTGTTGTTGTTATCCCGGGGTCGCTGAGAGAAATCACGGCACGATCACAATCGAGAGTCAGTGAAAAGTACATAAGTGGATTTATTTATTAATATAAAGACCTGTTTTATACCTTTAGTGTGCTTGAAAGTCATAAGGTCATTGGTTCCCCAGCCATCCACCTCTCAGGATGATTGGCCGGGACTAGTGCAATGCCTTACTGAAAATATTGTGCTTTCAATACAATAACAAGTCCAGAAGTGTATGATATGAAGAAGTGTCGTTAGAAAAACATCTCTCTGTTTACATAGCTTCTGTGAGAAAAGGACAGCTTCTCACAGAGATGCTAGAGAATTTCTCTGCTGAGAGCTTTTCAGCATCCACAGTAATCTTGTTTTGTTTCCCTTCTACTTTGCTTTTTAGCTTGGTGGAGGAGCAAGTAGCCATATTCTGGCAAATGGGATGAGTCAAGGACCTGTTGTAAGGCTGCCCACTGCTTGCCAGGCTGCAGAAGTGAAAGTTTGGCTTGAAAGCCCTGAAGGCTTTAAAATAATGAAGGGAGCTTTTGACAGCACAAGTAGGTTACAACAATGGCTATTCCAGCCCTATTACCTGATATTAGACTTCTATGGATGGTAGAAGGCTCCTAATTGTATTTCTGCATACTGTAGTATGGGAAATTACATAGTCATTTGAGCTATTCCATGTACTGTGAATCTAAGAAAACAAAAGTTACTCTGGCTATATACCAAGGCTAGTAATAAACATTTTCTGATAATAAGTGGTAAACAACTAGTTCATAGCAACAAATACATTTGCCTTGTGTAATACTTAATACATAATTTTGTCTAAGCATTTCAAAATAAACATAAAGTAGTTATTATGAAAAAATCATTGTTAACATTAGTATTATCATCTGAAAGGCTAGATTCCAAAGTTTGAACTTATTTGTGAGATTCCAGAGAATATGGGATAAACTAATGCTAGAACTGAAATGCTTAAAAAACGTAAACCAGTATTAAGTTTATTTCAAGCCCTAGAGTTTCTTCTAAGACTTATGATTACCTGCTTTCTTTAGGAAGATTTGGAAAGAGATTTCCTTGAGAGTTATGTTTCTTACTAATCTTACAAGTGTCACCCAGGGACATATGTATATTTTGGCAAGAATCAACTCATGCTGCTGTTTAAATTCAGTGTTTCCGAGTTTTTGCTTGTATGAATAAATCTTTGACTTGTGGAGCTTGCACTGTTGTTGCAGATAGCATGGGTTTTGCCTTGCTGTAAAAGTGACATGAGAATTTCCAAAGGCCTCATTTTTTAGTTTGTACCTGGTAGTTGGATGTTTTAGGGAATACAAAGGAGTTAAATTTATGTTAGCACTTTGGGATATTTTATTTCATGAAGTCCAGGGATGTAAAACATAAAAAGGCAGTGAGCACTTTTAAAGTGAATATTTACTTGAAAGAACTATGTGCATGGTAGCTGTGATGTTTTTCTCCTGCACTGAAAGAGAAGTACAGATAGCATGGTGTAGTTAACAGCACTATCTGCAATGATTTACTGTCATTTTGCCACTTAAAAACAAAGTAGTCTTTTTCCTTAAGATTTATATGTAATTAAATTTTCTTGCAGATTTGCCCATCTACAAAACCTTATCATCAGTTTGGCTGGTCGTAGCCTTTGTATCCGTTTTCAGTCTGGAACAGGAGATGCAATGGGAATGAATATGATTTCAAAAGTAAGGTTCAGTCCTGTTAAGGCTCTCTAATAAATGTGTATTTCTTTTAAAAATAAATAAATAGTGTCCTACCAATCTGTAACTACCTGGCATGGGAGGACAGAAAGACAAGACATAAGCGCTGTTTGCAGCACTATAAAGTAATAAAAGTGTTTGTCCTTGTCAAGTGTAAACAAGAATGAGATGAGAACAATGAAAGAAAAAAGGTTAAAGTAACCTTCTATTCTAAATGGTTTTTTTTAAACAAAGTATTCTTGATACCATGGAAGTTAAGCTGTTTGCTCTGTTGCTTTGGGCCAAAGATGTTTATTCAGCAGTAATTAATCGGTTACTGTGTTTACCACTCCTTGTAAATAAGGGATTAGAAATCTGGTGAGTGCCAGCAGGGGGATGTTCTCTAGTTTTGTTTGATTGGTTTTGGTTTTTTATGCAAACATGTGGGCAAACCTTAGACATGATGATTTACCAAAATATGGATATTGATCCAATATCGATATCCAACTACGACGGACAAAGACTCTCTAACAAGATTGCTAGAAAGTGTATGTTTATTTCGGCGCCGGACAGCTGCATGGGATAATTCCCTAAGACGCAGTGCCAAATCACAAGACAATACAGAGTCTATCTACAAAAGTTCTGAATATTCAAGATATAAATGCATATTTATAACATAAACACCTCCCATTCTCTGCTTCACATGATAATTAGCTGAAAAGTCATTAAGCATGCATGGTTTGTTCCTTGAAATGAGTCAGTGGTCTTGAATTTAGGGAGGGGTCCTATAAAGATGAAGTAAAACCTGTCTTCCTCGCTTTGCCCTTTTTGCCTTTTGAGTTTTTATAATAGTCTTTAACCTTGGAGGACCTCCAGTTCCTCCCTTCACTTCCTTTGAATAGATTCTTCAAATAGAGAGATTAGTAATTGTCTACATTTCTTYAGATCTAGGAATAGATGTTTCTGTTCCTCATTATGAGCACAGCTGARCAAATATAARAYGACAAGCAATCAGYTAAAAACCCATTTCAAGYCTAACTCCTTAAAYRRTYATTAACTTCTTAATTAACTCCAGCTGAATTTACCTATTACACTCACTTTAACTAATTTTAGCAAGGCTAACCTTGAGTTAAAATCTTAATTCCTAAAATTTCATGTCTCAATGACCCAAAGACTGGGGGGAGGGAGGGTGCCTTGTGCTGTTTGAGATAAATTGTATATAGAACAGACAAGCCATATTGAAGTTTATCAGAACCATTATATAAATGGGTCTGGCCATAGGCAGGTAATAAATACAGCAGATCTTTTGCCTGACTTCCTACCACTATGCCCAAAGTTAATTAATTTCATGCCTGTAGTGTCTGCCTTGGTCCATGTTGTATCTTCAGTATGGTAAGCATATGCCCATTTACCTAGAATGTTGAGTCCATATGTACTGGGAAGAACCAGTTATTCCCCATATAATTCCCAAGTGGTTAGAAAAAGGATAGTGACAGATTTTTATTTTCCTCTCTCTCTCCTATTTCAGGTTCCTTCCTGAAATCATGTTCTTTTCTTCAGCTGTAAATGATGATCTGATCAGACCTAATCTAATCTTGCTGTTCCACTGTCCTTGAGTAGCTTGTTTTACAACCATAATGATATACTAGCCCTACATCTGGTTCTCTTTTAACAGGGTACTGAAATAGCACTGACAAGGTTACATGAAGAGCTTCCTGATCTTCAGGTTATAGCTATTAGTGGTAACTATTGTACAGACAAAAAACTTGCTGTTATGAACTGGATAGAAGGAAGAGGGAAGTCTGCTGTCTGCAAAGCATTCCAGCCAAGGTTGTTAGAAAAGTGTCTACTTTATTTTATTTAATTTGTTTATTAAAATACATACATTTTAAAAAACTGATGCATATTTTACATCACAGATATTAAATGTAAAATGTGTTTCATGTAAGGATAATCCCTACATGTATTTTTAGACTACTGCTGTAGGATAAGTAATTTTTTCTGGTGATGCCTTATCTGGGACTACCTAAAAGAGAGAGGCTTGACAAAGATCAAAAGGTTAAAAGCGGTGGTGTTTATTTGAAGGCCTTCAGGTACATCCAAGCTCACTCAGGGGGCTTACACCCTAAGGTGGACCCCCTAAGATCAGCTCCCCAAGATAGACCACCCAAGATGGACGACTGGTCATGAGTTGTCCATACTTTTATAAGTTTGGTCTATTAGCATATCGGAGCCACCTCTTCCACTTAGAGCTCCAGGTAATGAAGTAATTCACCCCAAGTTTTCTCCCTCTTCACCAACGGCTGTTTAGAGATCTTGGGCCTGAGGCAATAAGATGTCCTTGAGGTCCAGGCCTGAAAATGGATTGTTTTGTCTAAAGGCAGTAGCTAACACTTTATATGGGCTTTAGAGTTACACACTAAGAATTGCAGGGTTACAAATATATGAGAAATATAAAAGCTAAAATCCTAAGGCATCACTGGGAACCTCTTATAGTAGGTATTTTTTCCTTTCACTGTCTCTTCTAAGATCATGTGCTGTATATTTAATGATCGTTATCTATTTGAAGGCTTTAGGATTTTCACTTTTTCACCTTTGAAAAACTTGTGCTACAGTTTGGATAAATTTGTTTTAAAAAAATTTTTTAACACATAGAGTTTTGCCTGACATTGTACCCAGTTCATTTTGAACATTTCACTCATTTATTGTCTCTCGTATGAACCTGGCATTCTCTTCGAAGTTTATATGCCCTCCTAACTACAATGAAAACAGATAATCAATCAGGTGCTTAATTCCAAAGCTGCCTTGCATGCTGAAAGGTAACCTTTATAACCAGTGCCAGTCCTAACCCCCGGGAAACTTGTCCTATATCATAAGAGCTATCTTAGACTCTTTTCTACCTGAGCTCAGAAGATTGGCTACGTGTGTCAAACCAAATCCATTGCCTGTTATCTGGTTGCCAGCCCTGGCCATGACAGAAAATATCTAGGGAGGTGTTTACTACACCATTGTCAGAATAGACTTCCACCAACATGTTCAAGATTGTGTGAATTGGTGCTTTAGTATTTGATGGATTTTTTTTCTTCCCAGTAATTCGTTCAGTCCCTTCTGTGAAACTACGTAAACTTTTAGTATTAATATACCAAGCAGAATTCCACAGTGCAGCTACACCTTGTATGAAGAACCATCTCCATTTTGTTGTTGATATCATTTGATGATGCCCTAGTTTCTACTGAAAGAAATACTTATCTTTTTTCTACTGCTCAAGATTTTATAGCTTTAAAAAAGCTCTTCCACCTTCCCAGCTATTCTAATTTTCAGACTGAAAGTACTAGTTTCTTTATGAGGAATGAGTAAAAAGACTATCCTAGCATGTTTTGAACATCCTTATCTCTGGATCTTTTTCAGTTCTAAAATTCTGGATACAGAATTGGACACAGTATTTAAAGTGTGTGTGCAGACTGGATTTATACAGTGGCATAACTGTGTTTTGGTTCTTCTTCCTAGTAGTTTTCTAGTTTTCAAATATTTTGCACCTAGAATAGTGTAGCCAGCAGGACTAGGGAAGTGATCATCCCCCTGTACTCAACATTGGTGTATTGTGTTTGCATGGCCTGGTTTTGGCAGCGGGGGAGTTACAGGGCTGGCTTCTGTGAGAAGCTGCTAGAAGCTTCCACCATGTCTGGCAGAGCCAATGCCAGCCAGCTTCAAGACAGACATGCCGCTGGTCAAGGCTGGGCCAATTAGAAATGGTGGTAACACCTCTGTGATAACATATTTAAGATGATGCCTAAATATTTTTTCTTTTTATATATTTTTTCCTATATTTGTAGCTCTGTAGACTACTATTACATAGTTATATAGCTCCTAGTATTTTTCCTACCCTTTCTCTTAGATTTTAGAACAATAAGCTAAGCTTTCTAATACATTCTTAAGATTCTGTTTAGTCTTGCTTTTTAGTCTATCAAGGACACTTTGTTTTGCAGCATGCATTGTAGACATAAAAAAATGTAGGGCTAAAGATCAGGGAGGGGCTCCAATGGGGCAGAACGGGGGGAGGGATTACCTAACCAACTGCTCTTCTAATTGGACAATATTTGTTAGATATGCTAATTGGTTAAACTTATAAGAACTGTAGAAATCCAATACCAGGTGTGCCCATAAACATGGGGGCACCTGGAAGCTTCCATTAAAGACCTGTGTGATGGTTTTGATTGGACCAGGGTCCAGAATTGATAGATGGGTTGTTAAACCAATCAGATAGGTGGTTGTGCCTCTGTGAATTGCATATTTTGGGGACGAAGACGGCAGAAGTTGGCCATCTTAGGACTCTCCTGATGCGGGAGCCCCAGCCCCATCACTCGCTGGGGCCGGTGGCCGAAATGCCGCAGCCGCCAGGAAAGGAATATACTACGCCCACAGCCTTAACACCACTGTGAGCTGAGTGCAGACTGTGGCGAGCCCGGAGGGCTTTTTCCCCGCCACCGCCACTGCGGCTTATGCTAATTCAGGCAGGAAAACCACCATGCCGTGGCAATCACTGCACTCGCCACGAGAGATATGGCGAGGACTTCTTAAGACCAAATCCTCCAGGCATAATTTGCGGATACTCATTCTTCTACCAAGTCAGAGAGAATGAAAAGGTACGGTCGCACAGAGAAAAGCAAACATGGCGTCTGCCACGAGGAAGAGCTGATATGGTGGCACTGAGGAAGAGGTTTTCTCCTGCAAGCTTTGGTGAGCTGTAATGTGACAGAGTATTTTCTCTGTAATTCATTTTGACGGTACATTGGGGGGATGGAATCCACAGTACAACCTGAGGGAACTGCCCACACTGGGCATATGCATTTGCTGAGGCTTTTGTGATGTTGAAGAAGAGGACTTTTTTACTCTCAGGCTGGGATTGCTCATCCTTAAAAAGATTACCCCATGGACTGTATATATATGACCCACACTAGCCATTGTGAAAGGACTGCAAGTTGTTGTGGGAGAGAAGTGGTTAATAAAGTTACAGCAGAAGAAAACTCTTTTCTATGTATAAAGAAGGACTCTTAAAAAACCTATGTTTGTTTTCTCTTTGCATGGTTGTTGGGAATTGGGAAGGTATTTTGGAAGAAGAAAAAGTACCTGAATGTGTGCCTTAATATCTTTTCATTATTCTTTTCATTTTTAGTCCTATTAGTAATAAAATCTTTTTACTGTAACAAGCTTTTGAGCCTGTTTTTGCCATGTAGTTTTTCTTTGTTCTCCTCAGCATCCATATTTCTCCTCATGAAATTAAACGCTAATTCCCCTAAAGAATAACTTCTCGTGGCATGTCTGGCATATTTCCAGCCAGACCCATGACGACCTGTTTTTTTATATTATCTATATTAATATTGTCTGGAAAGTTTTTCTCTTTCTCCGTTCAGGCAACAAAAAAGAAAGAAAAAAGTTAGTGCACAGTTGTAATTGCAGCCAGAGAAGAGCGGGGTGAGAACATGTGAAAGAAACAACTCTGCAGACACCAAGGCCAGTTGAGAAGAAGGGGGAGGAGGTGCTCCAGGCACCAGAGCTGAGATTCCCCTGCAGCCCATGGTGAAGACTGTGGTGAAGCAGCTGTCTCCCTGCAGCCCATGGAGATCCATGGGGGTGAAGAGATCCACCCGTAGCCCATGGAGGAGGCCCACACCAGAACAGGTGGATGCCTGGGAGGAGGCTGTGACCTGGTGGGAGGCCTGTGGAGAGAGGAGCCCCCACTGGAGCAGCCTGTCCTTGAAGGATGGCACCCCGTGGAAGAGAGACCCATGCTGCAGCAGTTTGGGGAGGACTGTTGCCCATGAGATGGACTCACGTTGGAGAAGTTTGTGGAGAACTGTCTCCCGTGGGATGGACCCCATGGTGCAGCAGGGGAATGAATCCTCTCCCTGAGCAGTGAACTGACCATAACTCCCATTCTCTGTCTCCTTGCACTGCTGGGGTAAGAGGTAGAACTGGGAAGGAGAGAGGGGTGGGGAGAAGGTGTTTTTAAGGGTCTTATTTTACTTCTCATTATCCTGCTCTGATTTTGTTAGTAATAAATTCAATTCATATCTCTAATTAGAGCCTGTTTTTCTTGTGATGGTATTTGATGAGTGATCTCTCGCAGTCCTTATCTCAACCCATGAACCCTTCATTATATTTTTTCTCCCCTGTTCCGCTGTGGAGAGGAGTGATAGAGTAGCTGTCTTTGTTTAAAAGACAAATATCTGCCAAGGAAGGCAGAAACCTTCCTAGAATGGAAAGATGACCCCTCCCTCCAAATTATTGTGACTTTGAAAATTACGGGGCTACCAGGCAAAAATAGGGGAAAAGGAATAACAGTTCTTTACTAGAATATATATATATGCAAAAAGACAGAACAAGCAAAAAAACAAACAAACAAGCAAGCACACAAGTTTCCCACCCATTAAGCAGTTCCCCTTTGATGTAGTTATGACCACAACCAGCAGGTGGAGGTGGTGGCTCAGGTGAGGCAGAGAGGCTGCAATGACTCCCTCATGGCTTTAGAGGGCACCAATGGCTCAGGCGAGGCAGAGAAGTTGTAGTACCTCCCCCCGCAGCTTCGGGGGGAGACGCTACAATGCGAGCCCGGAAACCTCCACAGAGATTAATGGCAGCCTCAGAGAGAGAGAAGGTGGGGGGCTGGTTCCCCAGAGCACTTTTGTAACTGGTGAGGGTATCTTGGCGTTGGCAGCTGCCGAGGTCTCAGTCAATTAGCATCTGGGACCCTCTCTCTCTGGAGAGAGGGAGGGGATGGGGGATTTGGTCTCTCCTGAAAACACCCACGTAGACAGTGAGGGTCTCTCTTGGCACAGGCAGCTGCCGAAGTTTCAGTCCATGGACAGCTGGGACCCTCTCTCCCTCTTGTAAGCAGCCGGCTGACCAGCGGGCAGCAGGGAGGACTTCACAGCAGTGCCGAACCCCCAAGCAAGAGAAAGTCCAGCGCCCAAAACCACAACCGTCTCCCCTCCAAGCAGGGCAAAGACCGACTACCTCCAGCTAAGAACTGCCAAACCCCCATTCCCCTCCCCAAAACTATTTCAGCGGTATGCCCACCTAGAAAGCTGCCCCAAGCATCTCCCTGACAATAAATGGGAAGAAATTCCCTTGAGAAAACCTAACCCCCAACAGCGGATTTGGTGGATGCCTGGCATTGGGCCAAGGTCGAACCACTACAGTTGGTAAGACTGCATCTCGAGTACTGCATTCAGTTCTGGGCCCCTCACTTCAAAAAGGACATTGAGGTGCTGGAGTATGTCCAGAGAAGGGCAACAAGGCTCATGAAAGGTTTAGAAAACATGTCTTATGACAATCAGCTGAGGGAGCTGGGTTTGTTTAGTCTAGAGAAGAGGAGGCTAAGGAGGGGAACCTCATCACACTACAGTTAGCTGAAAGGAGGTTGTAGTGAGGAGGGGGCCGGTCTCTTCTGCCATGTCTTGCAGTGAGAGGACAAGAGGAACTGGCCTTAAGCTGAGACAGGAGATTCAGATTAGATATTAGAAAATATTTTTTTTTGCTTTTAGGGTGGTCAGGCATTGGAATAGATTGCCCAGGGAGGTGGTGGAGTCACATCCCTGGAGGTGTTCAATAAGTGTCTGGATCTGGTGATGGGTGATGTGGTTTAGGGGTTACAGAGGTAGTGCTGGGTGGACAGTTAGACTGGATAATCTTGTAGGTCTCTTCCTGTGGGGGCAATAGCCACCGGCAATGTAGTAGCAGCGAGCTTGTATAAACCCATATAAGGACTGGGATGTGTGATTGGTTAGGTGACCAAAAGAATACCATATAAGGAATGAGACTGATTGCTACCTAGCTGTGCTAACATATATAAACTGCATGTTCTCTCAATAAAGTTGATTTTGCTCCTGCACAGCATTGTTTGCATGTGCCGGCAGGGTCCGTGTTAGAAACGCCGACATCTTCCAACCTTGATGATTCTATGATTCTATGATCGTTACTGGTGATTCTATTATAACCCCCAAGATTTCATTCCAAAGTAATAATGGGGAGCCCATCCGTTGTTAATTGATATTGATAGATTTTAAGTACATTTGGGATGTTTTTTCTCCCACCCCTCAACTATGTACATCACTAAACTTGCTTATATTGAACTCAATATATTAAACTTTATATTTTTGTAAGTGTTGTGGTTTGACACTGGCCAAATACCAGGCACCCACGAAAAACCCAATCACTCACTCTCCTCTGCTCTGCAACTGGACAGAGGAGAGAAAATTTAACAAAGGGTTAATGAGTTGAGATAAGGACCGGGAGAAAACACTTCAAGGGCAAAACAGGCTCAGCTTAATGATACAAAGTGAATTTATTACTAAGAAGATCAGAGTAGGAGAATGAGAAGTAAAAATAAGCCCTTAAAGACACCCTTTTCTCCCCCCAACCACTCCTTCCTCCCCACCGATGGTGCAGGGAGACGGACTAGGGGTTTGGGTCAATTCATCACCCATGATTTTCTTCCGCTGCTCAGAGAGAGGAGTCTTTTCCCTGCTGCACCGTGGGGTCCCTTCCACGGGAGACAGTTCTCCGCGAACTCCTCCAGCACTGGTCCAAGCTCACGAGCAGCAGTCCTCCCAAAACTGCTGCAGCGTGGGTCACTGCCACGGGGTGCAGTCCTCCAAGGACGGCTGCTCCAGCCTGGAAGCAAGACCTCTCTCTCCACTGGGACTCCCGCTGGACCACAGCATCCTGGTATCCACCCGCTCCGGCGTGGGCACCTGCCCCACAGGCTGTGAGTGGATCTCTGCATCCCCCGTGGACCTCCATGGGCTGCAGGGGGACAACCTGCTTCACCATGGTCTTCACCACAAGCTGCAGGGACATCTCTGCTCCAGCGCCTGGAGCACCTCCTCCCCCTCCTTCTGCACTGACCTTGGTGCCTCCATTGTTGTTTCTCTCACATATTCTCACTCCTACTCTTCTCTAGCTCGAATAATTACAACTGCGTGCCCCAACTTTGTTGTGATTTCTTCTTAAATATGTTATCACAGAGGCATTACTATCATCTCTAATTGGCCCAGCCTTGGCCAGGGGCACGTCCATCATCAGAGCCATCAGGGATTGGCTCTGTTGGACATGGTGGAAGCTTCTGGCAGCTTCTCACAGAAGCCACCTCTGTGTCCCCCCCGCTACCCAAAACCAGGCCCTGCAAAACTACCACAGTAAGTACTGTAGACTTTGTGCAGATCTGTCATCAGTCACTACACTGAAATATCTTAAATTTTGTTCACAGCACTATCTTGTTTGTTCTTTGATAATTTTTATACTAAAGTAAATCTCTTGTCTGAAGGTTGCGAAATAGACAATATAATACGTCACTTAACACTGCACACAGTAATATCAAATTTCTTTAGCACAGTGCTGTGTTTAAACTCTTCAGTTTATAGAATCATAGAATCATAGAATCACAGAATATGCTGAGGTGGAAGGGACCCATCAGGATCACCGAGTCCAACTCCTAGCCCTGCACAGGACACCCCAAGAATCACACCATATGCCTGAGAGTATAGCCCAAATGGTTCTAGAACTGTCAGGCTTGGTGCTGTGACCACTGCCATGGGGACCTGGTTTGAGTGTCCAACCACCCTCTGAGTGAAGAACCTTCTGATATCCAACCTAAACCTCCTCTGACACAGCTTCATGTTGTTTCCTCAAGTCCTGTCACTGGTCATGAGACTGAAGAGATTGATACCTGCCCCTCTGCTTCCCCTCAAGAGGATGGTGAAGACTGCAATGAGGTCTCCCCTCAGTCTCCTCTTCTCTAGGCTGAACAAATCAAGTGACCTCAGCTGCTTGTGGTGCCCAAAACTGCACACAATACTCAAGATGAGGCCACCCCAGTGCAGAGTAGAGCAGGACAATCACCTCCCTTGACTGGCTGGCAATGTTGTGCCTGATGCACTCCAGGACACAGTTGGCCCTCCTGGCTACCAGGGCACTGCTGACTCTCATTCAACTTGCCATTGACCAGGACCCCCTGGTCCTTTTCTGTGGCACTGCTCTCCAGCCTCTCATTCCCTAGTCTATACACCCAACCAGGGTTGCCCCATCTAAGGTGCAGAATTCAGCACTTGCCCTTGTTAAACTTCATGCAATTGGTGATTGCCTATCTCTCTAATTTGTCGAGGTTTCTCTGCAGGGCCTGTCTGCCCTCAAGGGAGTAGACAGCTCCTCCCAATTTAGTGTTGTAGGCAAACTTACTTAGTATTTCTTAGAATCCTGGGTCCAAGTTGTTAATGATGTTGAAGAGCACAGGGCTGAGGATGGAGCCCTGTAGAACCCCACTAGTGACAGGTAGCCAGCCTGATGTCCCCCATTCGCTATAACCCTTTGCACCCGACCCCTGAACCAGTTGCTCACCCATCCAGTAACACAGTTATCCAGCTGTGTGCTGGAGATTTTGTGTAGAAGGATCCTGTGAGAGACAGTATCGAAAGCTTTGCTGAAGTCCAAAAAGATTGCATCAACTGGCTTTCCTAAATCAACTAGGTGAGTTACCCTGTTGTAGAAGGAAAGGTTCAACAAGCAGGACTTTCCCCTCATGAAGCCACACTGGCTGTGACCAATTCTTCTGCAGAGCAAAATCGGGGAGGTTTTACTGTCTGGAGCAGCAGGGGAAGAAAATCACTATCATGTCAAGGTGACTTAGTAGAATATTCCTACCAAGTTGGTATTGTTTGTTTCATATTGAAGATAAATGAGATTTTGAAACAGAGGAGGTATCTGATGAATTTTTCTTAAAGGCCTATGCAAGTACAAACCCTTTGCACTGAGTTTGTCATTGTTACTTGGATGATGCAGTCTTCATTTGAAAGGGCTCCTTTTGAACAAAAATCAAAGTAGATATCTAGGACAAAGATTGAGTCAAATTCCATATGGAAGCAAACAATGGGTGGTGACTTATTAAACATGGATTGAGATATTTCTTCTCCCACCTAAGGAATAATGTACTAAAAGTGTATTACTCTGCCTAGGTATTGAAGACAACTACAGAAGACATAGTTGAAGTCAATGTAAACAAAAATTTGGTGGGTTCTGTGATAGATGGTAGCATAGGTGGCTACAATGCACATGCAGCAAACATTGTGACAGCTATCTACATTGCCTATGGCCAGGTATGTTTGTTTTACACCAACTCAGCTTTTCTTTAATTTGGTAATTCTTTAACTAAACACTTAGTTGAGTTTTTTGTTTTGTCTGTTCTTCCTGATCTAAAGGATGCTGCACAGAATGTGGGCAGCTCTAATTGCATCACTTTGATGGAGCGAACTGGTTTCACCAATGAAGACCTGTACATCAGCTGCACAATGCCTTCTATAGAAATAGGAACTGTTGGCAGTGTCCTGGCTTAACCAAAAAAGGATGTATTCTATCACCACCCACATATTTCCTTGATAAGCTGGAGTGCTACAGTTAGGTGATTACACACCTGGTCCCTGAGGCTATGCAAATCATGTGAGGTGGGGTGGTACTCCTTATCTCAACTGTGATAACTATCCTGGCCAATAGTGTTCACCACCCATCCTGAGTGGATTATCTCTGTTAATGGCCCATTACTGAACTGGATAAGCACCAACCAATAGAATGTCAGGAACATCCCCTTCCATTGTGGAAATCCCCACCCCTGGGGGAGACACGAGTAAGGAAATACCACATAAAAACAGGCTTGGGGTTTGAGAGAGATAACGACCACCACTGGACAACCAGAGGACGGGAACATCACCACTGGATATCCAGAGGACTCTGGACAACCAGACGATGGGATACTCAGAGGACTAGACCCTTCATTACCACTGGACAACCAGAGGATGGGAACACCACCACTGGATACTCAGCAGACCAGGCCTTTCTATGGGACTACTGCTTTCAACAGCACTGCAACCACTGGACAACCAGAGTTCCAGACCTTCAACAGGACTGCAACCACTGCCAGGTTGTACTATGGCTCTGCCAGTTTAAGCCCGTGTTTTCTGTATTACTGCATTTATTATAACCTTTCTATTAAAATTGTAATTCTGACCCAAAATCTCTCTCGAGGTATTTGTGTGGGGTCAATTTCCTCTGCTGGTTCATGTTCAAACCAGCACACAGAGGCACCAACTTGCTTTCACAGCAGGCCTGTTTGCAGGTATAGTTCTGAAAGCTGAAAGCGACTTCTTAAATCAAAGCTTGCTTTCATGTGGTGTCCAAGTAATGTTGTGGGAATGGGGATGCTTGGAAACTTGGTGCATTTTACATGAAAATGTTAGAAGTGTCTAATGCATTGTTTTCATATATCCATTTTCTAAAGCTGAAGATATTTAAAATATTAAAGAGACTCATTGATTGGATATAACTTACAAGGACTTATTTTAATACTAAATTTATCATAAATTGACTAGATTTCATAGCATAATATTGCCTAATATTTCTCTCCAGATGTTAGGTGTTCAAGGTGCAAGCCAAGATAACCCTGGTGAAAATGCCCGTCAGCTTGCTAAAATTGTTTGTGCTACAGTGATGGCAGGGGAATTATCATTAATGGCAGCTCTTGCCGCTGGGCATCTAGTCAAAAGCCACATGATTCAAAACAGGTAAATGCAAAAATTAAAATCTTTCTCTGCAGTTCTGCCCTTCTTCCAAGTACACAAGACTCAATAATTGCATGAAAATTTGTACCATAATAGCAGTGCATCATTTAAACTGTCTAATATAGATATTTTACTGGTTTTCTTAGGCCAAAAATAAATCTACAAGATCTTTGAAGAACCTGCACTTAGAAGGCAACTTGAATACTAAAGCAGCTTTGAAATGAAGAATTGTTCTAGTAATTGAGCAGGTGCACGGGCAAGGGGAGAGAATCTGATGCTTAGAATGGAAATCACTTTCAACTCAACTATTTCTGTGGAAGATAAACCAAGAGATCAATGGAGTTGTGTGAAAATATTTATGCCTTTGTCCTTCTTTGGTGGTTAGAGATGACTTCATGAAAGAAGTCCTGTCAGTTGTCTTGAATATGGCTTTGGAATTCTTTACTCCTGCACATCATTTTCTGAAGGGTCCGTCTTATGTTTTTACATGTTGAGATTATTTTGACTAGTAAGCTCCTGGTAACTACCAAGGTGAAAAGAAATCTAATGTACTTCATACATTGAAAAAACTAAAAAGTTGGTCTAAACTTGACTTGAATGCATTGGTCCTTGCCACCTTTATTTTCTGCTTAGCCAAGTATGATTTTTAAAGTGATGGCAAGCCTAATCACTTTCCATGAACTCCTAATTTGTAGAGAAGCAGAGCAACACAGACCCTCCAGGCAGGTGCAAAAGGGAATCCATTTATTGCAAAAACCAGGCCTTTTTAAGCAGTAAGGCCTTTATCAGTTACATACGTTTGAAATACAACAAAGATATTTCAACCAACCACCATAAGCCACGATGTGAACACAATGATGTGGCGAGGCAGCTCACCCCCCACCTCCCACCTTCCTTCTTGCTGTCAAGAAGGTTATCTGCTGTTTGCATAAATTAGAGAATCTCTTCTTTTTCCATAGTCTTGTGAGACACTCAGGCGCCCAAGCCTGACATAATTAGCTGACAACAAACAGCTGCTGTTGAGGGGAGATTATGCTGGAATTTTGTGACTGACAGACACTAAAACTTTACAACTATAAAAGATGTACCGTAACTCTCACAAATCAGAAAACCTTCTACACACCTCTAAGGTGTGTATGAGGGCAGACCCCTCAAGCTCCGGGACGCTGGGCTTGAGTATTTCTTCTCTTCTAGAAGTTGGGTTAAAGAAGCCTCGGCACACCACACCATAGTAATTTGGTCCGGTAAGCCATATTTGGCTTTTAAACTATAGTATTTCTTCGCTAGCAGTAATATTGGTACCTGTATCGTGCACTGTTCATATTGTAACTTACTAGTAGTATTTCTCTTGTTTAACCTGTGTAGTAAGTAGTTTGCGTGACCTAGCATATTACTCATGGTGGCACAGTGTTCACATTCTAACCCACTAATAGTATTCCTCTTTTTTATCCTGTGTAGTAAGTAATCTGTTAAAGTCCCATGTCTGTGTTTTTCTTGTGTCTATTCAATAAATAATTCATGTTGCAATAGACCTAATTGGTCATGATTAAAGAACTTGTGAGCAAGAGTGTGTTTTGAAGTGCGGACCATCTCAAAAGAGCTACTGCCAGGAATCTGAGCAAAGGAAGAGTCCTAAAAGCTCCTTCTCCCATTCATAACAGATGGTTATATAACTTGTTTTTCTACCTCTAAGTCGGCTGAGTCATTCCCAGAGTCCTTTTCTACTTAGCCAAAGTAACAGGAATGAGCCATGATTTTACAGGGGTAACAAGGCCTTCATTTTGCAAAGCCCCACTCATCCGCAACATCTCTCCCTTCTTTGTTTATGTGTGCTATTGCTAAAACAGTCTGTACCGGTAAGGCCGTTATCTTATTAAGGCTATTATTAATCATTTGTTGCACACAAGATAAGATACATGGGATGCATATCATAATCAATAAAAACACACCAAGGATAACTATGCCATACATTACTAGACATTTAAGCCACACCCCAAAGCCAAGGTTGTTGAGCCATGAGAACATCCCCCACCAATCACCTTCATCATGTTCCTGTAGCTGTTTAGTAAATTGCTTAAGATTACTGATACTCCTGTGAATGGATTCTGAATGACCACTTAAGTTCATGCAGCACATGCCATCAAATTCTTTGCATCCGTGGCCTTGAGCCAACAGCAAGAAGTCAATGGCTGCCCTGTTCTGCAGTGTTGCATGTCGCACCGAGTTAACATCAATTAGCATTGCTGAAAGAGCGGCACTAGTAGCATTAGCTTCCTTTGCAAGCCAGCAGCCAAGCTTGTTTAAGGAAGTCAAAGCAGAAGCAGTACCAATTGATGTTATTATGCTGCCAGAGATGTGCTCTGCAGTATTCCAAAAGGTTACCCTTGGATTGCATTTCTTGTTAAGAACCCGTGTGCTGCACCTAACCCGACGCTGCACTGCAATAACTGAAGCAGTCCGCTTTGGGTGAAACAAGGTTAGTTGGCCAATGGTGCATGGTCTGCCAACAGCTTTGCCTGGTATACCTTTCCAGACAAGCTCTCTGCATATTAATAATAAGTCTGAAGGGAGAGCAATAGCACTGATGCCAGATGTCAGTTGACTTTCCAAGGTCGGATTACACCACAAGGAAGTGTTGCTAAAAATACCTTTAGGAGAGACATCAAAGTTAACACTGTATAAATGTCAGATATACGATCAATGTAAAAGCATAGCAAAGCATGCAAAGTCCCTAGTGTGTCTAGCTCCTGCGGCTGCGAGGGCAAGGCTGGAAAGTCATGCATCCTTCTCAGATCTTTGTACCATGTCTTATCCCATCCTGCAGTCCTTCTCCAGGCATCCTGGCACCACCACCTAGGCTGCACTATGCCTGGGGCCATGCATTTTTGCTGCATGCTTTTTGTACAGCTTACCAAAACGCTTCTCGTTGATGGGTACCCCTACCAAGCACGTGCAAAAAGGATCACTGGGGGTTGTCATAGAGATGCACAGCGTCGGTGTGCATAGCATTTGCAAGGGTGATCCATACGTTTGCGCCGTCCAGTGTAGGGGGTAAGACATTCGCAGTGCTTTCGCCAATCAGGATGATGCAACAAATGGTCACGCACATCGCGAAGGAACCAATTTCACATGGTGACCTGTGGAGACACAAGCATAACCCCTACCCCACATTAACAAGTCTAAAGGTCCTGTCCACTGCCCTGTTAACGGGTCCTTTACCAACACCGGAGGCCTGGGACGAGCCCTTGTATCGAAAGAATATTGTCTTTTGCATGCTGTTTGGCCAGCTTCATCTTGATTTAGAAAATTGAGAACATACAAGGCTTTTGCTAACCTGTCCTGTGGGCACCCCTACTCCCCCTTCTTTTGTTTTTCAAGCATAGTTTTCAATGTTCTGTGGGCACGTTTGACAATAGCCTGGCCGGTGGGAGAGTGAGGGATACTTGTGTTGTGGGAGACATCCCATTTTTGTAAGAACTGGTGAGTCTGTTCAGAAGTATAAGCAGGGCCATTGTCCGTTTTAATAGTGTCCGGAAGGCCCAAAGTAGCAAAGTATGTGAGCCAGTGCCGAGTGACATCACGAGCCTTCTCTCCTGTATGGGTGGTTGCCATTAAAAAATGTGAGAAAGTGTCAACAGTTACATGAACATATTTTAAAGCACCAAATTCTGGAATACGAGTAACATCAGTTTGCCAGATAGAATTGGCAGTCAGGCCTCGAGGATTGACATCTTCTGCCAGAGGAGCAGGAGCAACTCCACGGCAAGAGGGACACGAAAGCAGAATGTCACGAGCTTGCGAGGAGGTTAATTGAAATTGCTTGCGTAAAGAGCGTGCATTTTGATGAAAAGTCATGAGACAGCTTAGTCTGAGCAAACCCATTAGGTACAACATTTGGCATGACAGTGATATCTGCACAATTATTACCTTCCGTGATAGGTCCGGGTAAACCTGTATGAGAATGAATGTGTCGCACATAAAAGTCATGCTGTCGGTTGTTAATCAAAAGCCACAGGGTTCGCAGCTCTGTAAATAAAAGTGGGTTATCAACATATCACAAATACGAGGATTCCAAACGAAAAACCACATTAGCAGCATATGCAGAATCAGTTACAACATTGAGTGGCTCGTGTGAAAACAATTGAAAAGCATAGCAGATAGCAGCTAACTAAGATTTGCACTGAAGCATTCTGCAATGTCAGAACCCTTGTATGCCATTGGGCAGAGTCACCCTTACGCCAAACTACTGCAGCTTTGCTAGTTCTGCTAGATGCAGCTGTAAAAACAGTCAGTCCGTTGACGGGGGTCATACTGCAGTGGCGTTTTGCATATAAGGGGAGGTTACCCACCTCCGTCCACAGGCGATGTGAAGGGTAGTGGATAGACAATTGTTCTGAAAAGTCTGCAAGTGCAATCTGAAAGTTACTGTCCTCCGACTACAACCATGACAAGTTGTCTTTGTTCACAGGCACATAGATTACATGCGGGTCTTGGCCATTGAGCATCTGCAGCCGCTCTCTGCCTCTCACAATTAGCTGCGCAAACATGTCATTGACAGTCCATACAGTCTTTGTTGCCGTATGAGGTAAAAATAGCCACTCTAATACATGCAAGGGATCATTGTCATCAGCAAACCACTGAAACAAGACTACAAAAGGTTGAAATTTACTAGCTATTATGGCAAGAGAAACGGGTTTATCGGGGTCCCATCTCCAGCCTTGGCGCTTTTCCAGTGCCTGAGCACAATGCTCAAGGGCCTTCTTAGCCTCTGGAGTTAGCTGTCAGGAAGAATTGAGATCAGGGTCACCTCTGAGTAAATCAAAGAGGGGGTGCCAAATTCTGTGGATAAACCTAGAATGAGACTTAACCAGTTCAAGGAACCTAACAACTACTGCAAATCATTTAAGGTCAAGTTATCTTTAACACAAAGCTTTAGTGGCTGAGGGCAGATAGTCCTCTGAGCAATTTTCCACCCTAGGTAATGCTACGGGGCCTGCTGCTGCACTTTCTCGGGTGCAACAATCAATCCAACTGCCTGAATGACAGCCACCTGTATGGAACACAAAAGAGAATGGTCTTTAGCTGCAAGTAAAATATTGTCCATGTAGTGGTACATGGTTACATCAGGAAACTGGCGGCACACAGGTTGCAGAGTAAGGTTGACCACTCTTTGGCATATAGTTGGGCTGTTGCACATGCCTTGTGGCAAAACTGTCCAGTGAAACCTTTTCATTGGCTCTGCATGGTTTAGGGTGGGCACTGAAAGGGCAAAGCGAGGTGCATCATCAGGGTGTAAGGGAATGGTAAAAAAGCAGTCTTTTAAGTCTATGACTATGAGGGGCCATTCGAGAGGAATCATCACTGAAGAAGGAAATCCAGGCTGTAAAGCACCCATGGGCTCAATGACCGCATTTACCGTGCGCGTCATGTAACAGTCTCCGTTTACCACTTTTCTTGGGTATGCAGAATATAGGAGTGTTCCAAGGGATAGAGGATGGCTGAAGGTGCCCAAGAGATAGCTGTTTGTCTAGAAGTTGCTGTAGGTTTTGCAGCCGTTTCTGTTGTAGGGGCCATTGAGAGACCCAGACAGGGTCATTTGTCCTCCATGTGAGCTTACATATGTTCAGTATCTGTGTTCGGAACGGCTGTTCAGTGGCCCCTATGAAAAAGATCTTTATGTGAATCGGAATCTATGCGTACAGTGGTTCCAAATTGTCCCAAGACATCCCGTCCCCACAATGTGCGTGGTACTGGAGCAATGAATGGTGTGATGCAGGCAGTTTGCCTGTCAGGGCCTAGAACAAGGCAAAGCTGAGCACTTTGCCTAGGGAGTTGCAGCCCTCCTACCCCAGTCAGAGTCGAGGCAGAGTCAATCATGGGCCCGTCACTGGGCCAGTCACTGCTTTTGATAACGGAGACATCAGCTCCAGTATCAACAAGTCCTTTGAATTTTTTACCATCTATAGTGCATACCACGGTCGGCTGAGCTGTTATGATAGCACTCATCCAAAAGATTTGAGGCTGTCCAGTGCTGCCGAAGCCACCAGTGCCACGCTTACCTTTTCCGCCTGGAGTTGTGCTGGAAAATGGAACAAGCTGTGCCAGATGCTGGCCGGTGGGTATAAAGCAAGGTGGCACAGGCATCCAGAGCATAATTTGTATTTCACCCTCAAAGTCAGAGTCAATGACACCAGGTAGCACAAAAAGTCCTAGTGTAGTGGTAGAAGAACATCCGATTATCAAAGCATGCATATTATTGCCAATAGGTCCCCATTCCCCTGTAGGAACTAAATGAACCGGAGATTTCTCTGGAGTCACTGACTGGCTGGTGGCCAGGTCAAATCCTGCACTGCCGGAGGTTGAGGGGACGAGTTGGCTTGCCAGAGGCCGTGCTTCACATTTGTTTGATTCTGCGGGGCACACGAGCACGCCCCCCACTGTCGGTTACCTGACATTATAGGGTCACCCTCTGCAATAGGGAAAGAAGGGCATTCCTTAGCCCAGTGGTATCCTTTTTTGCACCCGGGACACTTAGTAGAAGGAATGGTAGTAGGAAGAGATCGGGATTTGGGCAGTAGTAGAGGGCAGTCTTTTTTAAAGTGACCACTAGAGCCACAGCGATAACAGCCGTTCTCTCCCGGTACCTGTAAATGAGCAGAGTAAGCCGCAGCAGGGGAGCTAGTATTACAGGACAGGGGACCCACATTTTGGCAGGCCCTAACCATCTCCACTATATTACAAGTACGCTGATTGTGAATAGTTGAGTGCTTTTTTACAGTCATCATTTGCATTTTCATACGCGAATTGTCGCAACAGAATATTCCATGCATCATCACTATCAACCTGTTGGGAGAGCGCAGCCTGCAGCCTATCCAGAAACTGCATATACGGTTCTGTTGGACCCTGTTTGATTTCAGTATAAGAGATGTTAGCATCCCTGCCTGTCCCCGGGAGCCGCCACAGTGCCTGAATAGAGATCCGGGTAATGATGTCATAAATATCGCAAGGATAGCCCGTCTGTGTTCTGGTGTTTCAGTACACACCATCACCTGTTAACTGAATGACAAGGACAGGAGGTTGCCTTTGCTGCAAAGCTCTGGCCTGAGCCATGCATAAGTCATGGTAATCTGAGAGCCAAACCGTGTATTGTGTCATGGTTAATATCATTTTCATTAGGTTTTTCCAATCACTAGGTGTAAGAACATAGGTAGCACTTATGGACTCCAAGTAAGCTGTAACATGATGGGAAGACATACCACTCTCCCGTACCAATCTCTGCAGGTCTCTGACAGCAGTGTAGTCTAAGTCTCTGTAAACGGGTCGCTGACCTTGTTCATAAACAACTGGGCACATAGTAATAACTGACATATCTCCGTATTTTAATGCGGACTCTTAGCATTTCTGGCAGCAAGGTGCCATAGCATCATCATTCTTTGTAGGGTATAAACAAGTCATCTGCCTGTGATTTATGGGTCCGGGGTTGGAGTCAGGGTAGCTATCAAAAGGCAGCATCTCCTCAGGGGGTGGCCTGACCACAGAGTCGGCTGGTATGCCGCAAACTGCCCCTAGGCAGATGGGGGCCTGGGGGGCCGGCTGGGCCAGGGGGTCTGGAGGGGCAGGGGGACCTGGAGGGTCTGGGGGGCCGAGAGGGGCCGGGGGGCCTAGAGGGGCCGAGGGGGCCGAGGAGGCCACTGCCAGTGGGGCAGCCGCTGGGGGGGGGCTGGTGCCGGGGGGCAGGCAGCAAAGGAGCCACTGTGGGAGGAGTAGGTAGTGAAGAAGCCACTGCTGGAGAGGCACCCTACTGAGTGGCTCCTGCGGGGGAGGCAGTGTGTAAAGAGGCCGCTCTGGGGGAAGCCGGCACAGAGGGGGCTGATGGGCTGGGAGAGTCAGCTTTTAAAAGCAGCTGAGAGCATAAGCCTGTGTGAGTTTCTTTAAGAGTTGCCATAATAACTCACCAAGCAGCAAGGTTCCTGGATGCATCGGCATCACCAGTGCTCGCAACATCGAAAAGTTCCTGTCCTACTATCCGCCAGGCACCCAGTTGAAAAGCGCCAACTGTGGGGAAGTCTTTTACATGCATGGACATCCAATCCAGCAAGGCAAGTAACTTAGCATCAGAAATGTCTCTGTTCTGTCGATGCAAGAGCCGTTGTAAATTCTCTAGCCTCTGCTTTTGCTCAAATGACATTTTTAATCCCATGATTTACCCCGTAGCTCACCTTAAGGAGATGAATGCGCGCGCATTTAGTCTGTTACTTGAAGGTGAGGATTGCTCTGCTGCCTGGAGCTGCTGCCTGGAGCTGCTCCCTGGATCCGCGGGGCTTCGCTCCCAGCTGCAGTCCAACTCTTCACTGCGATCCGCTATCCCGTCGTTCGGGCGCCAATTGTAGGGAAGCAGAGCAACACAGACCCTCCAGGCAGGTGCAAAAGGGAATCCGTTTATTGCAAAAACCAGGTGTTATGGGTTCGACAAATGAAAATTTCTTTTCTTTCCCCATCTAGCAGGCTGTGTAGGTGGGGAGGGGCTGGCCAGGAACTAATGAGTGCTACTTAAGAACAAAGAAAGTTGTCTACCCACCCGCATTCCACACTGATCACCCAGAATGGGCGATACTTAAAGACAAAAGGTATCGCTTGCCCAACCCAGAGGCCAGGACAATTTCCCCAGTTAAAGAAACAAAGAGTTGGAAATGTTGGAAAGGGGGTTATTTCCCCAGAGGCTGGAGCTTATCATCACGAGAGATGAAGGGGGACTTTCGAGACTTTGGTGGGAGGGGGCGCAGACCTGGCTCACTGCTTTTTTCCTTGGCTTGGCGTTCAGAGAGAACAGTCGTGTCTGCAGCGGAGTGCCGGTTTTGCTCTGGGAACACTGCTACACTGTGACGTCTCCGCCCGCTCGCTCCAGAGTACAGATACACTGTGACGTCTCTGTGAGGGTCCCGCGGCGGCACAGGGTACAGAGTTACCATGGAACTGTTGCCACCCAGAGCTGCTCGCCTCTGCCGTCTCTGCCACCAGCCTGGGTTTTCTGCTCCACGTGGGTCGGCGCTGGGGTCTGCTCATCTCTGCTGTTCCTGCCTTCTGCTGGCCCCTCAGTGGGTGATACCAAAGTCCATCGCTCCCCAGTCAGCCCTGCCTGCCTGTGCTGCTTACTGCCCGCTACCGAGGTTGGTGCTGAGACGGGCTGCTGCCCTGTGAGTTCGCACTGGGAGGGATCTCCTTTTTCCCTTTCCCTCTCTCCCGAACTGCCATTGCCACATGGAGAGGTCGCAGTGCTCATGCCACAGCGCCCCCAGCAGCCGCGGGGGAGTCACTGCAGCCTCTCTGCCCCAACAGAGGATTGCCCAATGAACAGATGAAGGACTGTTACTGGGTTTGTCTGGTCTCTTATTGCTGCCATTTATCTGTCTTGTTATATATAGAGAGATATATAATCCTAGTAAAGAACTGTTATTCTTTTTACCAGATCTTTGCCTGAGAGCCGCGTAATTTGAAAGGTATAGTAATTCAGAGGGGGGGGGTCATCCTCTATCTCAGGAAGGTTTCCCGCCTTCCTTGACAGACACCTGTCTTTCAAACCAGTACACCAGGCCTTTTTAAGCAGTTAGGCCTTTATCAGTTACATACATTTGAAATACAACAAACATATTTCAACCAACCACCATAAGCCACAATGTGAACTCACGATGGTTATATAACTTGTTTTTCTACCTCTAATTCAGCTGAGTCATTCCCAGAGTCCTTTTCTACTTAGCCAAAGTAACAGGAGTGAGCCATGATTTTACAGGGGTAACAAGGCCTTCATTTTGCAAAGCCCCACTCATCCGTAACAGTAATTTTCAATTTGTTTGCATGTAAAAATTAGGTCTTTGGCTTTGAGACAATTTTATTGAATCATATTAGTTTTATACAAACCTCTATCTATATATAGTACTTAAATTGCTGCTGCTTCAGCTGAGTAGCATTCAGTGCTTTGACTCTGCAAATTAGGTTATTCCTTCATGGAAAACTTGTGACCAACAAAGTGCTGAACTGTTAAATATAATTTGTACTGAAGTAGGGAAAAACAGTGTCTTCAGCTGTTTTGTCATTTTCTTCAGGTAGAAATAATAGATTTGGAATCTAGTAACTCCAAAAACAGTTACAGGTCAGACAGCTTAGTAATTGTCATGGTTTAACCCCAGCCAGCCACCAAGCCCCATGCAGCCATTTGCTCACTCCCCTACCACTAGGATTGGGGAGAGAATCAGAAAGGTAAAAGCCAGAAAACTCGTGGGTTGATATAAAGACAGTTTAATAGGAAAAGCAAAAGCTGCACACACAAGCAAAGCAAAACAAGGAATTAATTCACTGCTTCCCATTGACAGGCAGGTGTTCAGCCACCTCCAGGAGAGCAGGGCCCCACCACATGTAACGGTTACTTGGGAGGACAAACATCATCACTTAAAATGTCCTCCTTTCCTTCTTCCTCCCCCCACTTTATATACTGAGCATGGTGTCATATGATCTGGAATATCCCTTTGGTCAGTTTGGGCCACCTGTCCCAGCTGTGTCTCTTCCCAACCTCCCATGCACCCTCAAATTCCTTGTCAACATGGCAGTGTGAAAAGCAGAAAAGGCCTTGGATATGTGTAAGCCCTGCTGAGCAATAACAAAAACATCTCTATGTTATTAGCCCTGCGTTCAGCACAAATCTAAAACATAGCTCTGTACCATCCACTGTGAAGAAAATTAACTCTACCTCAGCTGAAACCAGCACAGTAATTCAAGCAAATGAAGTTTCTCAAAATTTTTTGAATGCACTTCTATTAAAAAAAAAGGAATCCAGAACAGATGTTTACACTTCTACTAAAAGAAGTCTTTTAGAAACACACTGTACCATATATTCCTTTTTTTTTAACTGACACTTATTCACCAGTAATAGGTGTGTATCCACTGCTTAAGCTGAGATAAAATGAAGCCAGAATAACACATTGTTCTTTAAAAGGAATTAAAACATAAAAAGGAAAGTTTAATGCTATTTTAAGGGGAGTGTATTTATGTTAAGAAGAAATCTTGTCCTTTTTTTCCTGAAAAGTACTAATTAAGGGAATTCAGTGAAATGACACGCTAATGCAACAAGCAGGTTTTTTTATTAAGATACTTGGACCAGTGAAGCAGTCTTGGATGTTTTTAATGTAATACCACAGAACCACACAGAACCACAGAATGGTTTGGGCTGGAAGGGACCCCAAAGCTCATCTAGTTCCCACCCCACCACCACAGGCAGGGACACCTTCCACTGGACCAGGTTGTTCAGAGTTCCATCCAACCTGACCTTGAACAACTCCAGGGAGGGGACATCCCCAACTTCTCTGGGCAACCTGTTCCACAGAAAACCCAGGTTTATTCTGGTTTGATTTCCCTTTGGAAAGATTGCTAAATGCATCACCCTGCCTAGTTAATCACAGGAGGATAATCATTAATGGTGGTTTAATTAAATAATTGTTGTTGATTTTTTTGTTTTGTTTGGGGTTTGTTGGGGGGGGAGGGAATCAGTGGATTGGACTGGGTTTCTTACAGAAATGCAGCAGCATCCCTAAAGGGGTGCCTAGCAGAAGTGCTCTTCTAATGTGCAAATTTGATATAAATCATGATGGGTTGTTTTGTAGTATATCAGCACACTAATATCATTTGCAATGACCTCATGAAGCTAATGTGTAAGCATGAAGAGGTATTACATGCTGGATATGTTATAATAGCATGTAAATATCATTAGTGTTTATCTTCCTGCAGTATTGTTGCTAATAGATACCATTTTATTTCAGGAAAGTTGGAACTACTTTGTTTCTGTGTTTGTTCAGTGATCTTATTTAAAGTAACTCTGTACTAGCAATAAATGGTGGTTCAGTGTTCATTTTGGTGGATTTGACATTGTCTTGCAGAATTAACACTTTGTATTATTACTAAATTGTGTACATTTTGGTACAGCACTACATTTTCTCTTTCAGTAAAATAATGGAAAACACTGGCTTAATTGTGATATTTTAAGCTTACTTTATGGCTTAGTGAAATAACACAAAATAAGAGGGTTAAGGAAAATGTGACTTGCATATCGTATTAAATGTAGTGGGGATGTGATACCAGAACCTCTCACCTTGTTTGCAGAAGCCTGTACACATTTGTTCTCCTAGAAGCTGAATTATGCAGTTTGCCCAAATGGGAGAAATAATTTGCTTCATCATTAGCGATACTTTCTGTTGAGGTCTATTTGAGTGTTTCTTCTATCTTCCAGAAACCTGTTGAATTATACTTTGGGTAGTTTCTAACCAAAGTTTCAAAGGTATTTTTTAATCTAACTTGCTACCTGAATTTTAAACACTGATTTCACCAGGAAAATATAATTTTATCAAAATACACTGTACTGCATATTCTTGCAAGACAGGTTAAGCTGGAAGAGTAAAAGAACCTGTTAGTACCACATCAAAAACTGTTTGAAATTCTTATCAGAGCTTTTAATATCATAGTGCATGTTAGCAGTGAAGTGGTTAAGCTTTTAGTGAATACCCCACCACCAGTTCTGGAACCTATAAAAAATTTGGAGCTGTAATCCAGGATAAAGATTCACCAGCCCATGACTGTTCATTTCCTGTAAAAGGTTAAAAGAACAGATCTGACTTCCCCCCCAGCCTCTTTTTTTCCTCCTCTCCTCACTTGTAGTTCAACTCCTGTGTTTGATGTTGGTTATGTCCATCAGTCTGTAATCTGACATAAAATAGTCTGCATTCTTTATTAGTTTCCTCAGTACTACAGGTTTATACCAGAATTGGAGGTTACCATTTCATATGTGTTAGAAAGTTTAGGGAACTGAAGGGTTCTTATTTCCCTGCATACACTACGGTAGAGTATTTCAACATCATTGCAAAATTTGTGTAGCAAGACTTTCAGTAGAAGTCCTGTTTGTTTTGTCCTTGGCAAAACCAAACCAGCTGTCTGGAATCAAGTTTCTAGAGCTGCAGCAACCTAAATGCTATAGTATTACAATCGATATACTTTTTTAAATATTTCAAAACTGTAAAAAATGGTGTATTTGACTCTAGCAACTAGTTTGCTTCTCTCTTTACCTAGTGTCCTGGAGTGACCTAGTCTATTACATGGTCCTCTGCTTATGCCCAAAAATTGTTATTGTTTCCTCTTTCTACACACCCCCCCCCCCTTGGCTTGGGGGTATCATGTGAGCCTGACCGGGATCCTAGCAGGGTTGGGGGGACTGAAATGTTGCTCGCTCTCTTCCGGTTCGGAGGACCGAGTTGCTAGTTGTGCTCTTCCGGTTTGGGGCAGGGCCGGGAGGATGCTCCTTCTCTTCCGGTTCGGGGTGGGCCAGGAAGTCCTGCCTTCTTTTCCGGTTCTGAGTTTGGGAATGTGCCAACTGCATCAGGAGAGAGGGGACCAGAGTTGTTTTGTTTTCTGCTGGACCTGCTGCCCTGATGTGCCCTGCCGTGGTCTGCCGTGGCAGCTGCTACCCGAGAGCTGGGACCGAGGTGGCCCCCCACCGAGACCTGAGCCCTGTTTTTTTCTCCCACGGCGCTGAGCCATGTGGTTTTCTCTGCTTGGCTGACTTGGGTTTTGGCCCAGACAGAGCACTTTTCTTTTTTCCCTTGATCAAAGAAGCTGGAGCAGCGTTCTCTTTGACTGCCGGGAACTGAACTAAACAGGTTGCTGCTCCGAAACCAGTGGAAGAAGAATTGCCAAGAGTGGAGAGACTCTGCACCCAGTCCCAAGCCCTGGGAAGCCAAGCCAGGAAGAGAAAGCACACCAGAAGGCTCCAACCCAGCTGTTTTTTGCCTGCTGTAATTGCCCTTGGGAGGAAAAATGTCAACACCAGGTAGCCACTGGAATTTTTTCTCTGCTACAGGACTGCTCCATGGGGGCGGGGGGTCTGCCGCCCCCTCCACGTGGAAGGCTGCCATCTTTGGACCACTTGTTGGGAAAAGGTGTATTCCTCCTATACTGCCTCCACACTCTGGACACTTTTTTGGGGGGGTTTTGTTTCTGTGTGTGTGTGGGGAAGTGGGTTCTGACGGTTTAGTGCTTAACAGGTATTTACCTTTTGTTTTCCCTTGCCTAGTGGGCAGGTATTGTGTTTGTTAATAAACTGTTTAATTTTTTTTCCACTTTCATCTATTAGTATTCATTCTCTATTGGTGCAAAAGGGATTTTTGGAACCCTTTTTGAAGAGAAAGACTCAGTCCAAAGAGTCTGTCTCCTAAATTTGTCTCAAAACTGAGACACCTAGATTACCTCCTTTCTTTAGTGTCCTGAATCTACTTTCCCCCTCCTGCTACACACCTTCTTGTTGTCTGATGTCAAAGTTTCAGAGCTGTGAGGCTTGAAAGGTATGCAGCTCCAGCTGTATCTAATTACACAATTTTTGTCCACTTGGATTTTTCTGTCAGTTTTCTTATAGAGGAATTCAAGTGTATCCAAGCTCTGGGTGTGTCTGTACACAGCACTGTTTGGACAATTTCCATTCTTGGCATAAACCCTGCTCATAAGGCAAATATGGCTCTGAGAAAATCTATGGTAAATGGCCCATCATCCCACTCCTTTCAGCTGCCTCCTTTCTGCTGTTACTACTTATAGTACTTTTAGGATACTACATCAACATTTTCTCTACATCTCTTCTTGAACATGGTTTACCATCTTTGAGGTTCTGTTCTTTTCCCTTGCTTTCTTTGGTTAAAGAAGGCTTACACTGCACAATTGCTGTCCCAAAATGGGTTCTTTCACCTGGTGTGCAAGAGCCCAATCCCCAGAGACAAGGTATTTGATTTATTTACAGTCCTGTGCAGAAAGGGGTGCTGGGTGGCAAATCCACAAAGCCAACACGACTACCAAAACTTTTCACTATTGGTTTTCTAAAATGTATAAAGGCATTAATGTTCATTGGCTACAAGCTACAGTTCTCTTATTAACTAGTATTCTATCTTGGTTAAATGATTCCCTTGTTTCTTATGTTATATAGTCCACATACTCAGTCTTTCTCTTCTTTTGAGTTGGTGGGTTTCTTGGGTCGGTGGTCTGTGAGTCACTGGTTGTGATCTCCCCCTGCCAGAATTTTACCCAGTCGGAGCTGATTCAGCACAGTTGCTGAGTTGGCTTTATTAGTTTCTTCCTTATCTTGGGAGTTCTACCCAATGTCTTTGTGGCCTGTAAATTCTACATTCTTTGTGTCCACTATCAGTGGTAAATCCTTCTCCCCAAGCTTTGTTAACCTTCCCCTAGGTCTAAGATCATTGAAACATGTCAAACCCTAAAACTTAAATAGGCAATTCTACTGACAAGTAATTTATCTTTCTAACACCTGGGCATCACAATGACATCTTGCTGAAACAAGATGATGATGGTTTGGGCTTCAGGTGTTGTCCTTGTTGTAGAAACAGTTTCTCTGTTCCACAGATCCTCTCTCTTGCGTCGGGGGAAGCTCATATTAACAGCAGGTGCATCTTGCCTTACTTGAAAATGATCATCCTAAAATTGAAGTTGACCACCTTAAAACTCTGCTTGCTGCAGTGGACCACAAAGAGAAACTGTTGCTGGAGAAACAGCCTCCTGTTTCAGTCAGGCAGCCCTTGAGACTTGGGGCAGGGATATTTGGAGTGATAGTGATGATGATGATTATGAAATTGTGGGGGACTTCCAAACAAAACTTCTAGGATTTGAATTACTATATGGGCAGGTGTTCAGCCATCTCCAGGAGAGCAGGGCCCCATCACACATAACAGTTACTTGGGAAGACAAATGCCATCACTACAAACGTCCCCCCTTTCCTCCTTCTTCCCTCCAGCTTTATATGCTGAGCATGATGTCATATGATCTGGAATATCCCTTTGGTCAGTTGAGGTCAGCTGTGTCTCCTCCCAATTTCCCATGCACCCCCCAGCCCCCTTGCCAGCATGGCAGTAAGAAAAGCAGAAAAGGCCTTGGCTCTGTGTAAGACCTGC
Source organism: Amblyornis subalaris (assembly GCA_018881555.1). NCBI lineage: Eukaryota > Metazoa > Chordata > Aves > Passeriformes > Ptilonorhynchidae > Amblyornis > Amblyornis subalaris. Next base: position 95,257 of record JACAXG010000547.1, read on the forward strand.
TCAGCAATAACAAGAACATCTCTGTATTTAGCTCAGTTGGTTAAGCATGATGCTAATAATGCCAAGGTTGTGGGTTTGATCCCTGTATGGGCAATTCACTTAGAGTTGGACTCGATGATACTTGTAGGTCCTTTCCAACTCAGAATATTCTGTGATTCTGTGATTTTATCAACCCTGTGTTCAACACAAATCCAAATCACAGCCCCATACCAGCCATTGTGAAGAAAATTAACTCTACCCCAGCCTAAACCAGCACAGACAGAGGCTGTCTTGGGTATAGCAATCACAAAATGGTGGAGTTTTTGATTCTCAGAGAAGTAAGGAGGGAGATTAGCAGAACTGCCACAATGGACTTCCAGAGAGAAGACTTCCTGTAAATGGGAGCAACATCAGCTAGCTCCCAGACAGCAGGGCTCCCAAGACCTTTGGTAGATGATCAAGAGGGGTCCTGCTGTAACATACTCTAACTCCTTCAGTACTCTGGGATGAATACCATCAGGCCCCATGAACTTGTGAACATTCAGCTGATATAGCTAGTCCCTTACAATATCAGTGCCCCCAAATGGAAAATCACTGTTCCCACGCTTGTGATCCTCCAACTCAGGGGACCAGGCAGCCCAAGGTCCGTGAGTATTATTAAAGACTGAGGTCAAAAGAACTGCATTGAATGTCTCCACTTTATTCCTATTAAGCTGATGACCATCTTTTCTTTGGATCTCCTCTTGTTATTGACATACTTAAAAAAACCCTTTACAACACTGTCCAGTTTCAACTCTAATTGAGCTTTGACCTTTTGTCTTCTACCTGCGTCTATCAACTACGCCTCTGTAATTTTCCTGCAAAGCCTGATCTCGTTCCCAGAGATTGTGCAATTTCTTTTTCCTCTTGAGCTCCACGAGGAGTTCCCTGTTCAGCCAAGCTGGTCTTCTGACCCACTTGCTTGACTTTCAACACTAAGGGATTGTCTGCTCCTGTGCCTTTAAAAGGTGGTTCTTCAAAACTGACCAGAACTTGTAGACTCCTAAGCCCTCAAAAGCAGATTCCCAGGGTACTCTACTAAGTAGCTCCCTGAATATCTTAGTTTGCTCTCTTGAAATCCAGAGTAGCAACTCTGCTGACATTTTCCTCTTGCTTTTGTAGTTATACAGAAAGCTCCAGGAATGCTCAACCTCTCCTTATTGGAAAGTACATATTTTTAAAACAGAAGCACAACTTATGGGACCAAGCATATGACTGTATTATTTTTATTTTATTTTGAGGATATCTTTTTTGCCAGCTTAAATAGCTGCATTCTTGAAGGGCAGGGCTCGTGTAAGGAGACTGCCTTTGTTGCATTACATTACCTGAGGCCTGATGCAGCTAAGCTTAAGAGGGGTTTTTTTGTGCAAATAATGCTTTCTATCATTTCAAGTTGTTCCTTCAGTCTTGCATACTTGTAAGCTTTCTACAACTTTAGTGATTACTATATAAAAATTAGAAATCACTGCATAACAAATAAAGGTATGATTTTATTGACCCATTAGGCACCAGCTATTCCTGCTATTAAGAAAGCTTGCTCTACAGAAGTTCATCTTGGTTCTTAAAAATTCTTCATACTTTAGAAAAAAGTTGATTCTCTGGCACTCCTCAGTTCTGGATCTCCAGATTTATCATGGAAATTTTCATGTTATTCTGTACAGAGACAAAAGCTTAAAGACAACTGTTATGGGTTTGACAAATAAAAATTTTTTTTCTTTCCCCATCTAGCAGGGAGACTGTGTAGGTGGGGAGGGGCTGGCCGGGAACTAATGAGCAATACTTAAGAACAAAGAAAGTTGTCTACCCACCCGCATTCCACACTGATCGCCCAGAATGGGCGATACTTAAGGACAAAATGGATTGTTTGCCCAACCCAGATGCCAAGACAATTTCCCCAATTAGAGAAACAAGAGCTGGAAATGTCGGCAAGGGGGTTGTTTCCCCAGAGGCTGGAGCTAATCATCGTGAGAGGTGAAGGGACTTTTTCGAGACTTTGGCGAGAGGGGGGTGGAGACCGGGCTCGTGGCTTTTTTCCTTGGCTTGGGGTTCAGCTCGGACAGTCGTGTCTGCAGCGGAGTGCCGGTTTTGCTTCAGGAACACTGCTACACTGCGATGTCTCCACCCGCTCACTCCAGAGCATGGATACACTGTGACATCTCCACGAGGGTCCCGCCGTGGCACAGGGTACAGAGTTATGCTCTAACCGGTCGCCGCCCGGAGCTGCTCGCCTCTGCCGTCTCTGCCACCAGCCTGGGTTTTCTGCTCCACGTGGGTTGGCGCTGGGGTCTACTAGTTTCTGCTGTTCCTGCCTTCCTCTGGCTCCTCGGTGGGTGATACCGAGGTCCATCGCTCCCCAGTCAATCTTGCCTGCCTGCGCTGCTTGCTGCCTGCTGCTGAGGTTGGTGCTGAGCCGGACTGCTGCCTTGTGAGTTCAAAATGGGAGGGATCCCTCCTCCTCCTCTCCCTCTCGCCCTAACAGCCATTGCCACGTGGAGAGGTTGCCGCGCTTGCGCCACAGCGCCTCCTGCAGCCACGGGGGAGTCACCACAGCCTCTATGCCTCAACAGAGAATCGCCCAACGACAGAGAAAGGACTGTTACTGGGTTTGTCTGTTCTCTTAGTGTTGCCATTTATGTCTTCTTATATATATGTAGATATATAATCCTAGTAAAGAACTGTTATTCTTTTTACCACATCTTTGCCTGAGAGCCACATAATTTGAAAGGTATAGTAATTCGGAGGAGGGAGGGGGGTCATCCTCTATCCCAGGAAGGTTTCCCGCCTTCCTTGACAGACACCTGTCTTTCAAACCAGGACAGTTCTGGGCGCCCAACGTGAGTGTTACAGTTTGACCCAGTGTGGAAAAAATCTGATTGGTTAAAACAGGTGATGGACAGTTGTATAAGCCACTTGATATTTAGTAAATGCCTCTGTGGAAAAATGTTATAAAAACCATCCAGGAAGTAGTTTATCACTTGTTCTCTGCTGCACCCATGGATGGCAGTGGCCCCCCGGGGCCCGGGACCCATGGTCTGGGGGGCCCAGTGGGGGCCCTGGCCTCACCCCCACCAGTCCCACTCCATTTGGACCCAAGAGAAAGCTGGCCTGTTGCCATCTGGACCAAGACCAAGCAGAAAGCCAAGCCGAGTCAAGCAGAAGACTGAGAGGACCCAAGCAAGAGCTGAGAACCGAGTGGAGAAAAAACCCCCCTCCTTTTCCGTCTCGGAGATGAATGTGGTGAGATCAAAGGGTGACCTTGCTGCTGCTAAGGTGGAAGTGCCGTGAATTAATTAGCAGCTAATAAAACTGTTGTAAATTGGGTAAGCTGCCAGCCCAGGCTGCTTTTGCTGATACAGACCATAGAAGCAGCGGTATGATTTAAGGGGGAGAAAACCAGAGAGAGGAGTGTGGTGGGTGATTGCCCACAGGTTGCCATGGCCAGCCTGAACGACATCACCTCCGATGCTGATCTCTCCTTCTCGGAGGAGGAGTCAGAGGAGGGGACAGGGGTTTAATCCCCACCCTCTCTCTCTCTCCTGCTCGGAGAATTAGAGCAGGGAGCGAGCTGTCAGTTTTGTGTTAAGTTCTATCCCCTGTTCGAGAAAGTTCTGTTGTACTCGACGCCCCATTGGTTGTAGTTCTTTGTACCCTCCCCTGTGTCTTACTGATTGGTTTGTTGG
>JACAXG010000550.1:0-26068 GCA_018881555.1 Amblyornis subalaris
CCTTTGCCCTTCACCTCTCGCCTCTGGCTCCTGTCTTTCATTGGCGTCCGGCGACAGACTCCTGCTGAGTGGGACAACCTCTGGGTGAGACAACCACCCCCTCCCGGTGGGGTAGCAAAGCCCCTCGGGTTAAGGTCCCAGCGTCGGTGAGGAACACGGCCCGGCGCCCCGGAGCCAAGCCCTCCGGCATATTTATTTTTACATAATTTGCAACAGATAAGCAAGTGCTGCTTCCCCTTCCCCTAACAAATAAACAAAACCCACGCGGGCGAAATACAAAGGGGAAGACCCCTGGGAGCCACGTCATGGAAGTGAAAAGCAAGTGCCTCCCCCGCCTCCCTGCACCGGGGCACGCCTTCGAAGACTGAACAAACAAACAACCTCTCACAAAAAATGGGATCCCACAAAAAGGTCGTGATCCAGTCCCACAAACTTACCTATTTCCGGAAAAATCAAATAACAAGGGCTAGCCAAACCAAACAATTACCAAGAACTGCTTTTATATTACCTTCTGCTCCTGTGCGGGGTCCCAGGACTTCTGGAGCCTCTCAGATCACCGCGGGAAATCCCTAAAATGTGCCGACAGAAGAAGAGGTTCCAGCGGGATGTAACTCGATTCAGAGAAGTTCCATAGGGTCCCAGAGGTCCCATCTGGTGGTGCCAAAACTGTTGCCTGGAATAGAACACAGAACCTTTCCAAACAATGTTAGAATGATAATATAAAAGCAAGCCTTTACTTGAAAGCCTTCAGGTACACAATATGGCTAAGAACCGCGCCCCGAATTAGATTAGTACAATTTTATAAGACTGGGAAATTAGTATATCTAGCCAATATTGTCCAATTAGAAGAGCAGTTGGTTAGGTAATCTCCCCCTTAGGTTCTGCCCCATTCGAGCTCTCCCCCCCGATACTCTAACTCTACCTTTATTATTTCTATGATACATGGTGCAAAAATAAAATGTCCTTGGTAAACTAACAAACGAGACTGAACAAAATTTCAAGAATGCATCAATAAGGGTTTGTTGGCTGTGGGAAAGAGAGCTGGAAAAGTGCTAGAAGTTACAACCATGCATTTAACAGTCTACAAAGCTACAAATACATGAAGATTACATAAAAAGCTAAAAATCCTTAGACATCAAATGGATGCCCACCATTAACAGTTTTTTGCCCTGAACCTTTATCCCTTCTTCAGGGGCAGAAGGAAAATAAAAAACCTGTAGAGCCACTCTGTTATCCAGGGCAACCTGTTTTAGTGGAACTGCCAGTGTCACTAACCTTGAAAGATTGACATGGGCAGTATACACGGAAAGCTACCAATGCTCATGTGAAAGACCACCAAATCCATACTCATTGGATTGTCCCTTGTTTTTAAATTTCTGCTTCTGTTTAATTTATAGGATCTGTCACTGTGCAGTGTGGGATCCATGGTGCCTTTGATTGCCAAAATAATTGCTTGTATTTTTGGCTTGCTGATATTTTTGACTTTTGTACTTTCATCAAGAGCAATGTTTTGGGAGACCAAGCACTAATAGAACTTGAATAAAAGGAACATTCAGAATGAAAAGTTACCAGGGTAAACTCATGGTGCTACTCTGTGCCCTTTTGGCACAATTTCCCTCAAGTTGTGACCAAAGAATAACAGATCCATAGTTTCAAGTGTGCACTGGATGGACACGAATTCTAGGAAAGCCCATTACCATTCTACGTGTTCTGGTCATGCAAAACCAGTCAATACTTTCGAAGGATAAATATTGTAACACCTTCCCAGGAAATATTGGTGAAACAATACAAATAGAGTGCAAACCCCATCAAGAGGAATGGGGACACGCTAAAATTGTAGTAAAAACATGTGAATCCCAAAATTATAAAAACATAACACAGTGCCTAGGCACTGAGTATTGGCACAACTTTACCCTGGTTGAACCTGCTACTGTTGCCTTATATGTTTGAAAAAAACAGAGGCTGAGGTCGGATAAGAGGGTAAAAAAGTAAAAATTTATTTGAGGTTCGAAGAAAACAAAAACCTTTTCCCCGGGGTACCCCCGGGAATGGCCGCATTCACAGGGACTGGACCCGATCCCTGCGGGTGGAGCAAAGAAAGTGTAAGTTATACAAAAGGTAAAAAGGGTAAAAAGGTAAAAAGGGCAGAAAGGGTTCTCTGCGTGTTCAAGCCTCTACTATTATAGGGTTTCAGTGAATTAACATAGTTTTGAAATATTCTCCAATGAAAAGCAGAATTTGATGAGACTATTCCTTGTGGCAGGTTTCTATTGGGAGTTTCTGAACTTTGTTTTTCGGTCGTGATAAAGATATCGTGTCTCACTCTGGAATGCTTAAGAACGATAACTTAGTTCTATTTTGTCTATGGGATAGGGATAGGGAATTTGCTAGTCACAAGGTCGTAGGGTAAACGCTACGGGATTATAGGGTTACTAATATATACAAGTATGAAAGTAAAAATACTACTAATATAAAAAGCATAAAAGCAAAAATCTCTCTGGCATCATTTCTCCCCTTTTAAAGACTCAGAAAAGGATGTCTTCCTTGTCAAGTCTTTACCATCTACATCTAGTAATAGAATTGATTAATATAGCCAGCTATCATACAGAAAATAATTACAATTACTATGTAGTGGTTTGACTTTGGGTGCCAGGTGCCCACTAAGCCGCTCTATCACTCCCTTTCCCAGTGGGACAGGGGCGAGAATAAGATGGAAAAATAACCAGTGGGTTGAGATAAGGCAGTTTATTAAAGTGACAGACAGAAACAAGCAAAGATCTGCGCGCGCATAAGCAAAAAGGAAAATAAAGGTCAATCTCTACTTCCCATCAGTGAGCGACATTCGGACACTTCCCGGGAAGCAGGGCCTCAGCACGCGTAGTGGTTGCTCAGGAAGGCAAACATTACAGAATAATGGATGCCCCCCCATTCCTCGTCTCTCCCTTAGCTTTTATATCTGAGCTGGTGTCACATGGCATGGAATATCCCTTTGGTTAACTTGGGTCAGCTGGCCTGGTTGTGTCCCCTCCCAGGATCTTGCCCACTCCCAACCCCTTGATGGGGGAAGGAATGTTAGAGGGACAGCGTTGCTCAGCAGTAGCCAGAACACTGCTGTGTTATCAACACCCTTCCAGCTCCCAATGCAAAGCACAGCACTGGGAGGGCTGCTGAACTCTACCTCAGTCAGACCCAATACATACTACTACTATGAACACTTCTTTTATTCAGGGCCAGTTTGGTAACCATGAAGTGAGGGTGTTAAAGACATAGTCAAAGTTTAAGGTGTTATTTCTAACAGCTATTTCATGAAAAATTTGGGTCTGCTTCTGAATTTCATTCAAATCCTTCCTAATTCTTCCATTCTGGTCCACATAAGAACAAGTGGTGTTAATAATTGCACATACACTTCCTTGAGCAGCCAATATGAAATTAAGAGCCATTGTATGTTGCAAAACCATACTAGCCAGGCTATGGACTTCCTCCTGCAAGGCTGAAATTGCATCCGTAGTTTGCTGTTCGATATGCTCCACAACAGATGAGATGTTTACAACTGCCCTCTCCAGTTCGACTACTCCTAGAGAGGGAATAAGAGCTCTGACTATACTATGGAAAAGTGTGGGATGCTCAATGTGGGGATTAATAGATCTTTTCATCCTTCCATTTGAATTTTCAATATGGTCATATATTGTTATGTTTGGAACTACAGCCCCAAGGGCACAGGCCTGATCTTTGTCTATTGGCAGGACTTTCCAAGTCTTATTGTCACATATCCAATACCACCCCGTCCCATATGGTAGTTAGTTTCCATGATGTCAATTCCATCTTTCTTACCATTCTTGGGTTTATCCTTTCCATAAATTTGGTCTTATCACAATATGAGGGAAGAATGGCCTTTCCTGTAGCATTTACAATTGCACAGGGAATTGTATAATTTACATGATCTACTAGGCCGCTCAGGGGTATAGGAGGCAGAATGGTGTTATTGTTGATTCGTTCCCACCTTTCGGTGTGGTTTGCATTCATTAAAATGCCAATTGGTGGCCAGTTATTACTCCCAACTAAGGGAGGCAATTTGGTACAAATCCAGCAGTTATACTTATTAAGGGTTTTGGATACATTTTTAACTAGGTTCCCATGCAACTTGTGGTGCCAACCCTGAGTCATGGTTACCAAATATGCAGATAGCAAACATGAAAAGAACAGTTTAGACCACATCATCTTGGTCTGCATCAGTCTCTGGTTTCTTCTCGATGGTCTCAGGAGCAGAAGCCTTCTTAACTCTGGAGTAGTGGATCCACGGTCCTTTGCCAGCAACCTTGACTGCGGTGAGGGTAGTCAGCAGGACTTAGAATGGGTCCTTCCACTTGGCTTGTAAAGGATCACTGTCCACCACTTAATGTAGACCCAGTCTCCAGGTTGGAATGGATGAGCAGGTGTGTCCAGTCTGATCGGTCTGGATAACATAACGAATTTCTGGAGCTTCTGAAAAGTGGAACTTACTTAAATATCTCTGCAAATCAAGTTTCCCCTTCATTTGAATTTCTCCTGGAATATGTGGTACTTGATAAGGCCTGCCATACAGTATTTCATAGGGACTTATGTTGTCCCTCCATCTCGGTTGAATACGAATTCTTAGTAAGGCTATAGGCAAGGCCTGAACCCATGTCATAGATGTCTCTTGACAGATTTTACTAATTTGTGTTTTAAGGGTTCCATTCATACGTTCAGCTTTACCACTTGCTTGGGGTCTATATGGTGTATGTAGATCCTAAATAATTCCCAAAATTCGACTAACTTTCCCAACCACTGTTGTGATAAAGTGGAGTCCCCTGTCTGATGACATTCCCAAAGGAACCCCGAATCTTGGAATTATATGATTAAGCAAAACCTTCACCACTTCTTTAGCTGGATTACTGCGACAGGGGTAGGCTTCAGGCCATCCACTGAATGTGTCGACAAGTACGAGTATGTATCTGTATCCCTCTTTGCGTGGTAACTCAGTAAAATCTATTTGCCAGTAATCTCCAGGAAGATCCCCTGCCTTTGTGACTCCTAACACAACTCCTTTGGTAGTGTCGGGGTTATTGCAGCTGCAAACTTAGTATTTGCTTGTTACAGATTGTACAATATGAGTCATTCCTTTTCCTAACACTACCTTTCTTAGGTGTTTCAAAAGGTTTTCTGTTCCCTAATGACTGCTTTCATGTTCTCGCTGAACTATTTCCTGAAGGACCAAGGGTGGGACTACAACTTGCCCTACTGATGTGACAGCTCACCCACTTTCTTTGATTTCAGCTTTAAGAAATTTAATTAATTTGTGATCTGCTTGGTCATACTTTGGACTATACCCTGAAGAGTCTATTTCTTTCTTTGGTATTACTGCTAGGATGCCTTTTCTGCAGCCCCTTTTGCTGCTTTATCAGCAAAGTGATTTCCCAATTCTGGAGTGGTTTTCCCTTTCTGATGACCCCTACAATGTATGATAGTTACTTCTGTAGGTTTCTTGATGTTCTCCAAGAGGGCAAGGATCTGTTCAGCATGTTTGATTTCATTAGCTTGAGCGTTCAAGTCCTCTTTCCTTCCAGATGGCTCCATGGGTGTGGACAACACTAAATGCATATTTGGAGTCTGTCCATATGTTTACTTTCTTTCCTTCGCTCAGGTCTAGGCCCTCGTCAGTGCAATCAGATCAACTTTCTTCAGTGACACATCTGCTGGCAGGGCCTTTGCTTCAATCACCTTGTCCTGGGTTGTCACTACATAACCTGTCATTCGCTTACCATTTCTCATGAAGCTGCTCCCATCTGTAAATAGCTCCCAGTCAGGATTTTCTAGAGGCACGTCCTTCGGGTCTGGTCTGCTGGAATAGACTTCTTCGATCGTTTGCAAACAGTCATGTTCAGGCACATTGTTAATTGAGGTGGAGGACAGAAACATGGCAGGGTTAACAACTGTGTTGGTTTTGCAGGGCCTGGTTTTTGGTAGCAGGGAGGCCACAGAGGTGGCTTCTGTGAGAAGCTGCTAGAAGCTTCCACTATGTCCAGCAGAGCCAATCCCTGATGGCTCTGATGACTGACGTGCTGCTGGCCAAGGCTGGGCCAATTAGAGATGATGGTAATGCCTCTGTGATAACATATTTAAGAAGAAATCATAAGAAAGTTTGGGGCGCAGCTGTAATTTTCCAACTAGAGAGGAGGAGGAATGAGAATATGTGAGAGGAACAATGGAGGCACCAAGGTCAGTGCAGAAGGAGGGGGAGGAGGTGCTCCAGGCGCAGGAGCCAAGATGTCCCTGCAGCCTGTGGTGAGGACCATGGTGAAGCAGGTTGTCCCCCTGCAGCCCATGGGGGTCCACGGGGGATGCAGAGGTCCACTCGCAGCCCATGGGGGAGGTGCCCATGCCGGAGCGGGTGGATACGAGGACACTGATCCAGAGGAAGTCCCAGTGGAGACAGAGGCCTTGCTTCCAGGCTGGAGCAGCCGTCCTTGGAGGACTGCACCCCGTGGCAGAGTGACCCACGCCGCAGCAGTTTTGGGAGGGCTGTCTGCCCGTGGGATGGACTCACGCTGCAGCAGTTTTGGGAGTACTGCTGCTCGTGAGAGTGGACCCACGCTGGGGAAGTTCAGGGAGAACTGTCTCCCGTGGGAGGGACCCCACGGTGCCACAGGGAAACGACTCCTCTCCCTGAGCAGCGGAAAGAAGATCCTGGATGATGAACTGACCAAAACCCCCACCTCGTCTCCCTGCACCATTGGTGGGAAGGAGGGAGGGGTTGGGGAGAGAAAAGGGTGTCTTTAAGGGCTTGTTTTACTTCTCATTCTTTTACTCTGATCTTGTTAGTAATAAATTCACTTTGTATCATTAAGCTGAGCCTGTTTTGCCCTTGAAGTGTTTTCCCCCGGTCATTATCTCAACTCATTAACCCTTTGTTAAATTTTTTCTCCTCTGTCCAGTTGCAGAGGAGAGTGAGTGAGCAGGCCTTTCGTGGGTGCCTGGCATTTGGCCAGTGTCAAACCACGACAACAACAGTTGTTTTTAGGGTAACATCATCTTGTTCCAACAACACAGCCCGATATTTGAGCATCCTGCTGGGAGACAACCAATGGTACCCCTTTTCTTGGAGTACAGCTGCTGTGGCATGAGATACATAAACTACAATGTGCTGTCCTAGGGTGAGCTTCCTGGCCTCTTTGATTATAATAACGGTTGCTGCCACAGCTTTCCAGCACCCAGGCTACCCCTGGCTGACATTGTCCAGCTGTTTTGAGAAATAGGCCACAGCCCTTCGCTGGTTTCCGAGATGTTGTGCCAGTACCCCTAAGGCAACATTCAGTTGCTCACCTGTAAAGAGTTCAGATGGTTTAGTTAAGTCCGGCAACCCTAGGGCAGGGGCCCACATGAGAGAGTGTTTCAGTTGTTTAAATGCACTTTCTGTCCATATGATAATTTCCTTTTCAGCTGCTTTTAGGGTTCCATAGAGACGTTTGACCAGGAGTCCATAATTTGGTATCCACAGGCGACACCAACCTACCATTCCCAAGAAAGCTTGCATCTCTCTCACAGTGTGGGGCTTGGGAAGACAACAGATGGCTTCTTTCCATTCCCTGCTGAGCCGTCGATGACCATGAAAGATTTCAAGCCCCAGATAAATTACTGCTTCTTTGGCAACCTGCACTTTTGCTTTTGAGACACGGTATTCACTTAGTCCCAAAATGTTTAGCAAGCTTATGGTTAACTGGATCCAGCTATATTGTGATTTGGCAGCTACTAATATATCATCAACATATTAAAGAATAATCCCTTCTGGTTCTTGTCTTTTCCAATCTTCCAATTCCTTTGCTAGCTAGTTTCCAAATATTGTTGGGCTGTTCTTAAAGCCTTGAGGTAGTACTGTTCAAGTTAGCTGACTTTTTCTCCCAGTTTCAGAATTTTCCCACTCGAAGGCAAAACGTTTTTGGCAGTTTTTATGTATGGGGATACGGAAGAAGGTAGCTTTCAGATCTAAAATAGTAAACCACCCCAGTTCATCTGTGAGTGTGGATAAAAGGGCGTATGGGTTCACTACAACTGGATGTAGATCCTCTGTTATCCTGTTAATTTCCCTTAAGTCCTGCACTAATTGATAATTCTTGCCATCAGCCTTCTTAACCGGCAGGATGGGTGTATTATACCTGGATTCACATTCCACTAATAACCCAAATTTAAGGAATTTCTCAATTATAGCTGTTAATTTCTTGCAACCCTCTAATTTTAAGGGGTATTGTTTTTGCCTTACTGATGTGGCTTCTTGTTTAAGTTTAATAATCACAGGCTCTGCTTGTTTGGCTTTTCCTGGGATTTCATTGGCCCACACTATTGGAATGACAGCATTTTCAACTTGTGTGGGGATTTCTCCATGATGTTCCTGTATGAAAAGTGCAGCTAATTCGACAAATTTAGTCTCAGGAATTATAACTCGTACTCCCCCACCCCTTTTGAATTTAATGTCCGCTTCCAATTTTTCCAATAAATCCCTTCCCAACAAGGGTCTCGGGGAATTTGGCATCTAGAGAAATTGGTGAGTTACCCAGTGTTTTCCCAATTTGAATTTTAAAGACTGGAAGAAAGGCCGTGTTTCACATACCCCTGTGGCACCAACCACATCTACAGTATCTTGACTCAGTTTCCCTTCTAAAGTATTTAATACAGAATATGCTGCTCCAGTATTTATCACAAACTCAACCTCCTAATTTCCCCGCTTAGCTACAACCAGAGGCTCTGCTGGGGTAGAAGCCTCCTGTCCCCTTCATCCCTGACTCACTGCTAATTGAGGGGCTGGGCCCTGGGATTTCTTCTTCAGTATTGGACAGTTATTTTTCCAATGTCCCTTCTTCTTGCAGAAAGCACATTGGTCACCGTCCAAAGAAGAGGCACTGTTTCATTATCTCTTAGGTGACCTCTCATTAGAATCTTGCTTATTGTGCTGGTGTCTGTCTCTATCTCTTGGCTCTCTGTTCCTGTATGMTRTCCAAGCTACATCTAACAATTTGGCTATATCCTGCTTCTCATGTAGCTTTTGGAGTTTTCTCCTTATATCATCTGAAGATTGACCTACAAACAAGTAAACCATGTGAGCCTTTCCTTCAGGTGATTTGAGGTCTATATTTGTATCTTTGCTTGCAGTTTCTCTTAGCCAATTTAAAAGGTCTGTTGGGGATTCATTTTCATCCTGTTTTACTTCGTATAATTTGGACCAATTTATAGTTTTGGGGGTTGAATGTTTCATTCCATATACTATCCAGTTTTGGTAACATTTTAGCTTTTCCATGTCTGCTAGGACATTTGGATTCCATTTTGGGTCATCTGAATGAAAGACTTCACCAACTGATTCACGAATACCACCACCCACTATTTGGCCCTCAATAGTTGAGATGATTGTTCTTTTTACCATTTCTCACTCTGTTTGGTCTAGCCAAGCATTCATTATACTATTCATATCATTCCAATCAGGACACTGTGTTTTGATACCTTGTTCTACAAATTCAGCCACCCTTTGAGGGTCTTCTTTGTATTTCCCAACTGAACTTTTCCAGGTTTGTAGCTCCATCAGAGAAAATGGGACCTTGATATAAACTGGTCCTTGATTTCCCATGGCCTCCCTCAACAGAGCTTGCAGTATTGGTTCTTTTCCCTTTCTGGAACTCGTCCTTCTAGCTATAGGACTGGGGGCCTCTATGGCTTTTTAAGCTATCTTCCCTTTTCTTTTCTTGGACCGAGAAGCCTTTCCTTTAGCCTTTCTTTCAGGGAGGGGAGATGAATCAAGGTCTTCTGAAGAGGAATTAGAATCACTGCTACTGTCTGTTGTACTACTGCTGTCCACATCTGTGCTACTGTCTGTGTCACTCTGATCTCGGCCGACAGGTCTCTTCCCTTTCCCTCTATCAGTTACTCTGTGGCGATGTGACCTTCCTTTCTTTTTCCCTTTCCCTGCCCCTCTGATGTCATTGTGGGATGTTCCCTCCACGTTCCTCCCATGGGATGGGCCAGCTGTATGACTTTCCCAAGGCGGAGCCATGGGCTGCAGCCCCTCCCCTGAGGGCTGGGTTGGAGTCAGCTCTCCACCTCCCCGTGCCACACCAGCAGGCGGGACTGAGGCATGGTTTGGAGCAGGGGTTGGGATTAGTGGCTGCCCCATCCCTGGCCAGAAAGGCCGGCCTGCAGGTAGCTTTCCCCACCCCCGGATCCTGTTGGAATTAGCGGCTGAGCTAACTGTGGGGGAGGGGAAGGCCAGTCGAAGGGATCCTCCTGCTCTTTTTCTATTTTCACCAGCGGCGAGGACAGCGGGGGGGGAGTCTCTGTCCCTCCCCCGCCCAAATGTTCTGAAGAAAAGGAAGGAGCAGACGATTTGGGCGGAGAAGGGGGAGGAGGGGAGGGACTGGGAGGAGGAAGAGGGCCCCCCCCTTCCCTGTCCGTCCCTCATGGTGGGAGCTATCTGATCTATTTCTGGCAACTCATACTCTGTTTTAAAGGCCACTTCTTTCTTTTCATCTTTTTTTCCTTTCCCTTTTAAAGCCAATATACACTGTTTTTTTGAATTTTGGATCTCGGGGTGTGTGGAAAGAAAAGAGAAAGGTTCAACATATCTCAGCTTGTCCCATCTTTCCTCTAAACTAAGTCGTGATGTTAATTTTAATATTAGCCTATCATCCAGCGTCTCAAACTGAGGCCAAATTTCTCCATCTGATGACTAACGGCCAAACTGTAGTACACAATCTTATAATCCCTGTTTTTTGTAAGAGGCGTTCGTTTCCCAGTTAAATTGGTCCAATGCTTCAAAACCAGATCTAGAGCAGTGTGTTTGGGTATATCTACACTTCCACTTGAGAAAATACAATCTATGTTTCCCATTTTTACAAGCTAAAAGCCACGGAGAGAGAACAGATCAATAGGAAACAAGAATACAGTCCCAAGCCAGCGTCCAGTGCTGGAATTGGACAAAAGAAGGCTGTATTAGGTGAAAAGGCAGAGAGAAAACACAAAACTCAAAAAGAACCATAGGCTTTCAACAAATACAGGGAAACAGGATTCAAACTGAGGTCTCCCTGGTTCCCAGACTGGCTCCCAGGCAGCAGCACTGGCTCTGCACCACCGTTGATTTGTGGCTAGAGGGGTGAAACACAGGCTTACCCGGCTGAGTGCCTTCCCCCCCAACCGCAACCAATGGGCTGTACCAAACTCGTGTTAGAGATAGGAGTATGCAAGTGAACAAACAAAACAAACAAAACTTACACTAAATCCACTTCCCTTCTCTAAACACCACTGAGTCAAACAAAAGAGATCTCTTAACCAAACAAACACACTAACAACTAACAATTTTGCTTTCTCCTGGTGTTATTACCTCTCTTTCTTCCTCTGGTGGTTCTTGGATTCCCCACGTTCCGGAACGGTGGTTTGGTCTATCTCGGTCACGTGACTTCTTTTCCCTGGCAGAGGGAAAAATACTTAAAAACAATTCAAAAGTCCGTTTCTTGGGGAATCTCGTGCCTCATGTTGGTTGTGCCAGATCTGTTGCCTTATATGTTTGAAAAAACCAGAGGCTGAGGTTGGATAAGAGGGTAAAAAAGTAAAAATTTATTTGAGGTTTGAAGAAAACAGAAACCTTTTCCCCGGGGTACCCCCGGGAACGGCCGCATTCACAGGGACTGGACCTGATCCCTGCGGGTGGAGCAAAGAAAGTGTGAGTTATACAAAAGGTAAAAAGGTAAAAAGGGCAGAAAGGGTTCTCTGCGTGTTCAAGCCTCTACTATTATAGGGTTTCAGTGAATTAACATAGTTTTGAAATATTCTCCAATGAAAAGCAGAATTTGATGAGACTATTCCTTGTGGCAGGTTTCTATTGGGAGTTTCTGAACTTTGTTTTTCGGTCGTGATAAAGATATCGTGTCTCACTCTGGAATGCTTAAGAACGATAACTTAGTTCTATTTTGTCTATGGGATAGGGATAGGGAATTTGCTAGTCACAAGGTCGTAGGGTAAACGCTACGGGATTATAGGGTTACTAATATATACAAGTATGAAAGTAAAAATACTACTAATATAAAAAGCATAAAAGCAAAATTCTCTCTGGCATCACTACTGCAATACATTTCTGGCAAAATAGAACCCAGATTGCCTTAACATTCAAGTTTAACATAATGGTTCCCAAAAATGAATAAACCACACAGGTGCTAACAATCACATTTGCCACAACAACAGCAGCTCTGCAAACTGAGTATTCCTTGGACAGTAACTCCACAAATTTGGGAGACTGGCCCACATATAATAAAAAATATAGGTTAACATCAGGTGTTATTTAACTCATCTTGGTCTCTCCAAAGGGTTGAATTGTCAATGCAAATTAACGTGTCTGCAATCCAACTGCATTGCTCTCCTTTTTTGAAAATCTCTTATAAGGGATGGATGGCCTGGTTGCATAAATGAACCCTCACGTCTTCAAGGCGAACCAGGAGGGATGTGACTGGCATTTTGAGGACAGGAATGGGAGTTATAAACAGTATTAATTTGGAAGTATTGATGAGCAAATTGATTACATTGACTAACGACCTAGACAAATTAAAACATTGACTATGATCTTTGCTTTTGGCTTTAGGAACAAACCAGTGTCTTACAGGGAACATATTTGGCAGCAGGGGCAACTGAGGTAAGTCCAGGAGTGAGCATTAGATCGAGCTGTGCAGGGGAGTTCCTGAGCTATGGGACACTGGATCAGCAGCCCAAAGCACCATCAGTACCCAGAAGCCCTCGCAAACTAATCAGGTGTGGAGAGGGTGTTGCCAGGAGCAGCATGGGAGATTTAAACCGCTCCAGGGAGCACGAGTGACCAGGCACGTGGCAAACAGGTTGGGCAAACAGGATGTGGCAGTTTGCGCAGTAGTTTGCACAGGCAGGGCATGTAGGAGGGCATAGCAAACCCCTAGCTCCTGAGGTGAGCTCACGTGGTGGTTTTGCCTGCCCAACTAGAAGAGACTCAGCAATGGTTTCCACACGGTCAAAAGCCATTGCTAGCAGGAGCATGGAAACCCAGACGGAACTCCCTCAGAAGCACGCAGCTGTCCAGGTCTCTGGCTGCAGGGAGTGTTTGAGCCTGGCGTTTGTACCGGAGGGCAGCAAAGATGACACCTGCGTGTGGTGTGACCAGGTGAAGGATCTGCTCAGCCTGGTGACAGAGCTTAAAGGGGAAGTGGAGAGGCTGAGGACTACCAGGGAGTGTGAGAGAGAAATAGACCGGTGGAGTTGCACCCTTCCATCCCTGAGAGAAATGCAGCAGATGGAAGCTCAGCAAGAGTCAGAGGATCCCAAACTCTCCTGCCATCAGGCAGAAGCAGGGGATCTAAAACATGAGGGGAAATGGAACCAAGTCCCTGATCAGGGAGGTAGGAGAATCCCCTCCCAGTCTCCCTTGCCTCCCCAACTGCCCTTACAGAGTAGGTATGAGGCCCTGGAACTCGAGGGTCAGGCAGATGACAGTGGAGATGAAGGTCTATCTGGGGGGTTTCCCGGATCAGCACAGTCAACCAGACAGATCACAACTACAGGTGTTAAAAATGAAAGAAGGGTAGTTGCAGTGGGCAACTCCCTTCTGAGGGGAACTGAGGGCCCCATATGCCGTCCAGACCCATCTCACAGGGAAGTCTGCTGCCTCCCTGTTCCTAAAGCCCAGAGAAGTTGTGGATGCCCCATCCCTGGAAGTGTTTAATGCCAGGCTGGATGGAGCTCTGAGCAATCTGGTCTAGTGAAAGGTGTTCCTGCCCATGGCAGGGGGGTTGAAACTAGATGATCTTTAAGGTCTTGTATTGGGTTTGCATGGCCAAGCTTTGGTAGTGGGGGGGCTACAGGGATGGCTTCTATGAGAAGCTGCTGGAAGCTTCCTCCATGTCCAGCAGAGCCAATCCTTGGCAGCTCCAGACAGACGTGCTTTTGGTCAAGGCTGGGGGAATTAGAAATTGTGGTAACACCTCTGTGATAACGTATTTAAGAAGAAGAGGGAAAAAAATTTTTGCACAGTTGTAATTGCAACCAGAGTGAGGTGAGAATATGTGAGAGGAACAACTTTGCAGACACCAAGGGCAGTGGAGAAGGAGGGGAGGAGGTGTCTGCAGCCTGTGGTGAAGACCATGGTGAAGCAGTGGTGCCTCTGCAGCCCATGGAGGACCACAGGGACGTAGAGATCCACCCATAGCCTGTGGAGGAGACCCACACCTGAGCAGGTGGATGCCTGAGAGGAGGTCGTGACCCCATGGGAGGCCCATGCTGGAGCAGGGTCCTGGCAGGGACCTGCAGACATTAGGAGAGAGGAGCCCACACTGGAGCAGGTTTCCTCGTAGAACTTGTGACCCTGTGGGGGACCCACACTGGAGCAGCCTGTCTTTGGAGGACTGCACCCCATGAAAGAGTGACCCACATTGCAGCGGTTTGGGGAGGACTGTTGCCCATGGGATGGATTCACATTGGAGAAGTTTGTGTAGAACTATCTCCCGTAGGAGGGACCCCATGTTGGAGCAGGGGAAGGACTCCTCTCCCTGACCAGCAGAAAAAACATGTAATGAACTGACCATAACCCCCCCTTCCCTGTCTTCCTGTGCCACTGGGGGAGGAGGTAGAGCTGGAAGGAGGGAGGGGTGGGGGGAAGTTGTTTTTAAGGTTTTATTTTACTTCTCATTATCCTGCTCTGATTTTGTTAGTAATAAATTCATTTAATATCTCTAATTTGAACCTGTTTTGCCTGTGATGGTATTTGGTGAGTGATGTCTCCCAGTCCTTATCTCAACTCGTGAACCCTTCATTATATTTTCTCTCCCCTGTCCAGCTGTGGGAGTGATAGAATGGCTTTGGTAGGTGCTTGACATCCAGCCAATGCCTACCCACTGCAGGTCCCTTCCAACCCAAACCATTCTATGATTCTATGATATTACCTGGATGGGAGAAAACCAATGAAAAGGACCATAAATTAATTCTTAACACCATTGAATCACTCAAAGGCAATGTTTCTTAGGTCTTGGTTGCATTCAGGCCCAATTGTAGGTACAATCTATGACAGTGATGCCAAAGAGATTTTTGCTTTTATACTTTTTATATATTAGTAGCCCTGTAGCCTTTTACTGTATAACCATGTAGATTCTTAGCTAGCAGTTTCCCTATCCCCTAGACATAACAAGACATTCCTGTAGACCCTTATCACTGCTAGTGTTCTGAGAACCAGGGACATTTCTCTATCCCATGTACCCTAAAAGCATAAACAACAGTAGAGCTAGAAGTTAAAGAGGGGGCTTCAGTAGGAGGCCGAACCAAGGGGGGAATTACCTCATTAACCATACTTCTAATTGGGAGATTTTGGTCAATTATGTTAATTTGCTAAACTTATAAAAGTGTCAGAGTCCATTCGAGGGGGCATGGCTGGGTTCAGGTCAGCATCTTGGCATGCGTTTTCTACACTTGGGGGACCTCCAATGAAGGTAACCACTTTCTTTATCCTCTTAACATCGTCCAGCTTCTAATTTTTAGGTGGAAAAGGCAACAGTTACTTGGCGACTCCTAGACGGGACAAGAGACACCTGAGAAAATCTCCTGGATCGAGTAATATCTCGCTATGACCCTCTCTGCCGGCATTTCTATGAGGGCTCTCAGTGGCGGTCCGAGAACACGGAGGGGTCTCAGAATCCAACACAGAAGTAACTGAACAGCTGGAAAAGCGGTATTTTGTTACTAGCATTTGGGTTTTGGTGTTAAGAGATCTCTTGTGATGTTGTTCGGTGTGTGGAAGGGGCCAGGGGGGCCCCACAGCGGCTTTTTGTTCATTTGTTTGTTTGTTGTTTCCCCTCTTCCTGCAGTGGAACAGCCTGGCAGCAAGATGCGTTCTCTGGCCGTTTTGGTTTGGAAGGTGCGGGGGGGGGGGGGAATGCCCTTCCTGAACACAGCCTTAGTACTGCAGTGGCAAGCCTTGGCCTGAAGCCAGCAGTGGTGTGCAGTGCTAAGAGCCAACCTGCAAATCCTAAGGCTGAGAGTTCAAAGCCCATGGAGACCTTTTTTTCCATGCACTTTGTGCTTTTCTCTCTCTCTACCCTTTTAGCCTGTAGCCTTCTTTTGCTTTAATCCTAGTGCAGATCGTTGGTTTTAGAGACTGTAATGTCCTCTATTCGATTCTTGCTTCACTATCGGTTTGGTTTTTTTTCTCCGCGGCTTTAGTTTGTAAAATGGGAAACATGGAATGCCTTTTCTCGAGTGAGGAGGAGATAGAAATACCCAAGAGTTCCCCATTAGATTTGGCATTGAAACACTGGCAGACACTGACAGGCAAAAGGACACCCCTTATAAAAGAAGAATAATTGGGCTATCTACATGGGTGTGGCCTATACAGAAATTAAGTAGAGACCTGACCTAAATTTGGCAGCTAAGAGGGGGAATTAATGTCAAAATTAATGTCCCAACTCTGTCAGGAACAGCGGTGGGAGGAACTGAAATACGCAGAGCTTTTTATATTTCTTTCCAACCGTCCAGGTCTGCAAAACCCGAAAAAACAGTTTGTAATGGTTTTAAGAGGGAAAAGAAAGAAAGATGAAAAGAAAGAGCCACCCGCTAACCCGATCAGTGTTAATGAGTTAGAGATGGCAGAAACAGACCTCATGGCACCTGCGATCAGAGGGGGACCAAGGAGGGAGGGGGCCCAGCCCCTTCCGCCACCGCCCCCCCCTCCACCGCTGCCTCCCCCTCTGGAGTCGGTGGCGCAGGCTGGAGCGGCCCCCCCTCGCCCATGCCAATTGGCTGAGCGGCCTTCCCTCCACTGCCGGAGTTGCCGCCACCTGCCTCGGCCATATTGGGGAAGGAGGGGGTAGGGAGCATGTCTCAGTGTCCAACTGTACCGCCCTTGGGAGTGGGGGAGGAGGACGGGGAGATGCCTCCCATGGAACCACCCTGGCGGGAGGGGCTGAAGCCGATGGCACTGCCTTTGGAGTAGAGGGCACCGCCCCTGCAGGTGGAGCCAGGGGGTGAGGCAGTGCCTTTCCATCCAAATGGCACATGCTCCGGTTTCCATGAAAACTACGTGTGTCCGGATTTTCATGGAAACTGCGTTCCTCTATACCAGGCCAGCGCCTGCGTGAGGCTGAGCGTACAGCCTGCCTGCACAGCCGCCGAGCCGGGGACGGAGTGCGGCCCCTCCCGGTGCTGCCGCACAGCTGGAGCTGGGGCTGGAAGGGGGCCTAACGACCCCCGCTCAGCTGATGAAACCCCCAGTACCAGCAGAACAGATGCAATTAAAAGTGAACCAGAGAGCACAGATTTAGATAATTCTTCTGAGGAGGAAGGTGAGGAAGGAGCTTCTGCTCCATCCAAGAGGAGAAGGGGAAAAGTGGCACAAGGAGCTATAGAAGCACCCAGTCCTGTGGCTAAATGGACTAGGTCTAAAAAGGAAGAACCAGCCATACAAGCTCCCCTCAGGCAGGCAGTTTGTAATCAGGGGCTAGTGTATATAAAAGTACCCTTTTCCCTAATGGAGTTGCAGCAGTGGAAAGCCTCAGTTGGGAAGTACAAAGAAGATCCCCTCAAAGTGGCTTGTAGAGCAAGCAATTAAATTGCAGAATCCAGATTGGAGTGACCTAGATAGTATGATGAATACATTGCTTGATGAAACCGAGAGATGGTTAAAAGGACTATTATATCTGCCATAGATGCACAAAGGGTAACTGGAGTTATTCATGAGACAGTGGGTGAAGTCTTCCCTTCAGATGATCCAAAATGGAATCCAAATATCCCAGAACACATAGCAAAGTTAAAACATTGTCAGAACTGGGTGGTTTATGGGATGAAACATGCTAGTCCCAAAGCTATAAATTGGTCTAAATTATACAAAGTAAAACAAGATGAGAATGAATCCCTGACAGACTTTTTGAACAGGCTAAGAGAGACTGCAGGCAAATACACAAATATAGATCTCAAGTCAACTGAAGGAAAGGCTCACCTAGTCTACCTGTTTGTTGGTCAATCTTCAGACGATATAAGGAAAAAGCTGCAAAAGCTGAATGAGAGGCAGGATATAGGTAAATTGTTAGATGTGACTTGGATGGTATATTAGTAGAGACCCAAAAGACAAGGTCAAATGCCAGCATAGTAAGAGGGATGATCATGAGAAGCCATCTAAGGGGTTGAAAAAGAGTGCTGCTTCTCCTTTGGATAAAGATCAGTGTGCTTTC
Source organism: Amblyornis subalaris (assembly GCA_018881555.1). Taxonomy (NCBI): domain Eukaryota; kingdom Metazoa; phylum Chordata; class Aves; order Passeriformes; family Ptilonorhynchidae; genus Amblyornis; species Amblyornis subalaris. The sequence goes on from JACAXG010000550.1 coordinate 18,225, forward strand.
TGCAAGAGAAAGGGACACTGGAAAAATGAGTGTCCAATGCTGAAAAAGAAATCCCCAGGCCCAGCTCCCCAACTACCTGTGAGCCAGGAATGAGGAGGACTGAAGGACTTTCCTAGCGAGCCTTTGGTTATAGCAAAGCTAGGGCAAGATGACATCGAATTTTTGGTGGATACCAGGGAAACATAGTCTGTGTTAAATACTTTACAAGGGAAACTGAGTTGAGATACTGTAGACATGACTGGTGCCACAGGGGTAAGTGAAACACGGCCTTTCTTCCAGCCTTTAAAATTCAAGTTGGGGAAACACTGGGTGACTCACCAATTCCTTTATATGCCTAACTCACCCAAGACATTGCTGGGGAGAGATTTCCTGGAGAAATTGCAAGAGGAAATTTAATTTAAAAGGGGAGGGGGAGTACAAATTCCTGAGACTAAATTTGTCAAAGTAGCCGTACTTTTCATACAGCATAATTGTCACGGAGTTCCCATAGAAGTTGAAAATGGTATCATTCCAATAGTGTGGGCCAATGATATTCCAGGAAGATCCAAACGAGCAAAAACTGTGATCATTGCACTCAAACCAGGAGCCATATCAGTAAGGCAAAACCAATATCCTTTAAAATTAGAAAGTCGTAGGGGATTGGCAAATATAATTGAAAAATTCCTTAAATATCAGTTATTGGTAGAATATGAGTCTAGATATAACAAGCCCATCCTTCCAGTAAAGAAAGCTGATGGTAAGAGCTATCGATTAGTGCAAGATTGAAGGGCAATTAACAAATTAACAGAGGACATACATCCAGTTGTAGCAAACCCTTACACTCTTTTGACCACACTGACAGACAAATTAGGGTGGTTTACTGTCTTAGACCTTAAGGATGCCTTTTTCTGAATTCCTGTGCATAAAGACAGGGAAGAGCTTTTTGCTTTTGAGTGGGACAATCCTGAAACAGGGAGRARRASWCRRCTSACTTGRACAGTCCTACCCCARGGTTTTAAGAATAGCCCARCAATATTGGGAAACCAGGTAGCAAAGGAATTGGAAGACTGGAGAAGACAAGAATCAGGAGGGATTATTCTTCATTTTGTTGATGATATATTGATTGCAGCTAAAATGCGAGATAACTGCATCGAACTCACTATAAGGTTGTCAAACTTTTTGGGACTAAGTGGATACCAGGTTTCAAAACAAAAGGTACAGGTTGCCAAAGAAGCAGTGGTTTATTTGGGGCTTGAGATCTTCCATGGACATCGACAACTCAGCAGAGAATGGAAGGAAGCCATCTGTCGCCTTCCAGAGCCCCACACCATGAGAGAGATGAAAGCTTTCCTGGGAATGGTAGGTTGGTGTCGCTTATGGATACCAAATTATGGACTCCTGGTAAAACCTCTGTATGGAGCTTTAAAAGCAGTTGAAAAGGGAATTATCATATGGACAGAGAGCACAAGGGCTGCATTTAAACACCTGAAACGTTCTCTGATGTCAGCCCCAGCATTGGGACTGCCAGACTTAACTAAAACTTTTGAATTCTTTACAYGAGTRACTGAACGTTGCTCTGGGRGTACTGGCRCAGCRCCTKGGAAAYCAGCRRAGGGCTGTGGCCTACTTCTCGAAACAGCTAGACAATGTCAGCCAAGGGTGGCCTGGGTGTTTGAAAGCTGTGATGGCTACTGTCATCTCGATCCAAGAGGCCCAGAAACTCACCCTTGGGCAACACATTGTAGTGTATGTACGCCATGCAGTACTAACTGTACTTGAACAAAAGGGAAGCCATTGGCTGTCCCCTAGCAGGATGCTTAAATACCAGGCTGTGTTGTTAGAACAGGATGATGTTACCTTGAAAACAACTTCTGTCGTTAACCCTGCCATGTTTCTGTCCTCTACGTCAGTTGACGATGTGCATGACCATGATTGTTTACAGGCAATGGACCAGGCCTATTCCAGCAGACCAGACCTGAAGGACGTGTCTCTAGAAAACCCAGACTGGGAGCTATGTACCAATGGAAGCAGCTTCATGAGAGATGGTAAGCAAATGACAGATTATGCAGTGACAACCACAGACAAGGTGACTGAGGCAAAGGCCCTGCCATCAGATGTATCATCACAGAAAGCTGAACTGATTGCACTAACAAGGGCCCTAGAGGTGAGTGAAAGAAAGAAGGTAAACATATGGACTGACTCTAAATATGCATTTAGTGTTGTCCATGCCCGTGGAGCTATCTGGAAGGAAAGAGGACTGCTGACCACTCAAGGTAATGTGATCAAACATGCTGAACAGATCCTTGCAATCCTGCAGAGTATCTGGAAACATACAGAGGTAGCTATCATGCACTGTAGAGGTCACCGAAAGGGAAAAACCACTCCTGAATTGGGAAATCACTTTGCTGATGAAACAGCAAAAGGGGCTGCAGGAAAAGGCATTCTCGCAGTGGTACCACAAAAAGAAATTGATCTGTCAGGGTTTACCCCAAAGTACGATCAGAGAGACCACAACTTAATTAAGTTCCTTAAAGCTGAAAACAAAGAAAGCGAGTGGGCTGTCACACCAGTAGGGCAGGTTGTAGTCCCATCCCTGATCCTTCTGGAGACAGCTCAGTGAGAACATGAAAGCACCCAATGGGGAGCAGAAAATAATTTCAAACATCTAAGAAAGGTAATAATAGGAAGGGGAATGACTGATCTTGTACAATTTTTAGTAAGCAAATGTGAAATCTGCAGTCAAAACAATCCTGATATGAGCAACGGGGTTGTGTTAGGAGTTACAAAGGCAGGGAATCTTCCTGAAGATTATTGGCAAATAGATTTTGCTGAGTTACCACGCAAAGAGGGATAAAGGTACATATTGGTATCGGTTGACACTTTCAGTGGATGGCCTGAAGCTTAACCCTGTCACACTAACACAGCCAAAGACGTGCTGAAAGTTTTGCTCAGTCATATAATTCCAAGGTTCGGGGTTCCTTTGGGGACGTCATCAGATAGAGGGCCAGACTTTGTCACAACAGTGGTTGGAGAGTTTAGCCGAATTTTGAGAATCACTTGGGACCTGCACACACCTTGCAGACCCCGAGCGAGTTGCAAAGTTGAACGTATGAATGGAATTCTTAAAACACAAATTAGCAAAATTTGTCAAGAGACATCTATGACATGGGTTCAGGCCTTGCCTGTAGCCTTACTGAGGATCCGCATACAACCAAGGCAGAGAGACAACATTAGTCCCTATGAAATATTATATGGCAGGTCTTATCAAATTCCACATATTCCGGGAGAAATTCATATGATGGGGAAACTTGATTTGCAGAGGTATTTAATGGCTTTAAGTTCTACTTTGCAGAAGCTGCAGAGATTCATCGTGTTATCCAGACCCATAGGACTGGACATACCTGCTCATCCATTCCAGCCTGGAGACTGGGTCTTCGTTAAGTGTTGGGACAGTGAGCCTTTACAAGACAAGTGGAAGGGACCATTCCAAGTCCTGCTGACTACCCTCACTGCAGTCAAAGTCACTGGCAAAGGACCTTGGATTCACTACTCCAGAGTGAAAAAGGCTTCTGCTCCTGAAACAATGGGGAAAGCAGAGACTGATACAAATGAGAATGATGTGTTCTAAATTGTTCTTTTTGTGTCTGTTATCTGCACAGGTGGTAACCATGATGCGAGTTTGAGTTCTTATGTGGACCAGAGTGGGAGGGTTAGCAAGGATTTAGCTGAAATTTGGGAACAAACACACTGAACTTTGATTGTATCTTTCACACGCTCACTTCATGGTTACCAAACTGGCTCTGGATGAAAGAATTGTTCATAGTAGCTGTAATTGTAGTTGTTGTATGTATGATAGCTGGCTGTGTAAGTAGGTGCTGTTGTTAGATACAGAGTACAGACTTGACAAGGTAGAGGCCTTGTCAAGCCTCTAAAGGGGGAATGATGCCAAAGAGATTTTTGCTATTATACTTTTTTTATATTAGTAGCCCTGTAGCCTTTTACTGTATAACCATGTAGATTCTCAGCTAACAGTTTCCCTACTCCTTAGACATAACAAGACATTCCTGTAGACCCTTATCACCGCTAGTGTTCTGGGAACCAGGGACATTTCTCTGTCCCATGTTCCCTAAACGCATAAACAACAGTAGAGCTAGAAGTTAAAGGGAGGCCAAACCAAGGGGGAATTACCTCATTAACTGTATTTCTAATTATGTTAATTTGCTAAACTTGTATAAGTGTCAGAGTCCATTTGGGGGGGGGCTCGGCTGGGTTCAGGTTGACATGTTGGCATGCATTTTGTACCCTTGGAGGACCTCCAATAAAGGTAACCACTTTCTTTATCCTCTTAACATTGTCCAGCTTCTAATTTTTAGGTAGAAAAGGCAACAACAGGAAGGTGAAGATGGTACCTTGCCTGCTGAGATTAGAAAGATAATTTGGGATAATGCCACTGAGTTTGGTGAACTTTACGTATAGTCCCAACAATGATACAGTCACTGCCTTTGTGTTAACAGTGTTTAGTGCTAAGGTTTATGAAATTTATCCCATCATTGCCTTAGGATTAATTCACAATGGAACTATACTGTACCCTATGGAACATAGGATATGGACCCATAAAGAAGAAAACAAAAGGCAAACTATAGATGTTGACACATGCATTGTGCAGGAACAATAGTTTATCTGTGAAGAAAATACAATAAAGGCTCAAGACATTTGTCTTGACACCAAGCAAAACATGCCATTTTGAGATTCGACAGATGACAGCCCAGAAACCATGCTTGTGTATACAGGAAAGGGATGAGTTTGCTTGAGAACACTTTGTGACCATGTAGTTGTAGACAGTCAGTTGATAATAATGAAAAACCATTCTAGCTTTTGCATTTGTAAATTTGTTCATGTTAAGGGTTATGATTTTAATTATTCATCTGTGGTTACCTCTTACCAGTTGTTGAAATCGACACCTCAATCCAAGCCTTACAGCCTACTCCCATCGGTGTGAACCTCACACTGGTAGAGTGCTGCAGATAGGTAAAACCTTGCAAAATGAAGGCCTTGTTACCCTTGTAAAATCATGGCTCACTTTGTTACTTTGGCTAAGTAAAAAGGCCTCTGGGAACGAGATCAGCTAACTTAGAAGTAGAGAAAACAAGTTACATAACTTTCGCATGGTCACCTCGTGGCTTATGGTGACTGGTTGAATTATTGTTTGTTGTGTTTCAATGGTATGTATTCTGATAATGGCTAATTGCTTAAAAAGGCTTGGTTTTTTGTAATAAAGAGCTTTCCTTTGCACCTGCCTGGGAACTCTGTATCGCTCTATTGACACATCTGGCGCCCGAACAGGGACATCGGAACATCGGATTGCCGTGAAGGCTTGGACTGCCTCCAGGGACAAAGCCTCATGAACCCAGAACAATGGAACATCAGATTCCAATGAAGAAATGCACTGCAACCCAGCCAAGCGATCCCTATGATCCTGGACCCCTGCACTGCAGGCAGAAAGCAGAGCCCAGGCCAGGCTACAACAGAGGACATTTATCTGCGAACTACAATCTGACGGAGAGCAAAATGCCAGCACAACCTACAAGGTCAGGTCACTGGTATTTGCTGGACAAAGAACCATGGGACCATGAGTATGCCAGACCCCGGTGGGTGTCCCAGTAGCATCAGTCCACCTTAAGGATATTGCAAGAACATTCTCCACATTGGAGAGACTTTTATTATGAGTTAGACAACCCTGTATCTGTCTCCGACATGAGAGATGCTTTGATATTAAAAACCCCACGCGTAGCTGCTCCAGGAACTGCTGGATGGGCTACCGATAATGAACCTGGGCACAAATCCAAGAACTGGATCCAGGGAAAGAATCGATCCTCAATTTGGACTAACAAACTCACAACACGCGTGACATTACGGGCACTAGCAATGCCCCCCGGCCGCCCACAGCCCCTTTTGGCGGCCCCCAGCAGTTTCAGCGCCTCCAGTTTCCTTTGGTGCACCCCCCAGGCAATGGCCCCCCTCAGAGCAAGGCTCCCCCTCTCGGAGCAAGGTGCTCCCCCTCGGAGTAGGCCCCCCCTTCGGAGCACGGCTCTCCCCCTCAGCCCCCCTCATAGCAGCTTCCCTGCAGCGCACTTCTCCGGCCACGGCCTCTCCCCCGCAAATGCTTTCTGCGCTGCCAGCTCCCCTGGCAATGGTTCCTTCACCAGCTGCGATGCCGGCCCGGCCCAGTCGCTGCTTCACTAGCAGCCGCCCCCCCGCCCTCGGCCTCCTTAAGCCCCCCCCTCCCAGGCCAGCCCTGCTGGCCCCCATTTGCCCAGACGCAGCTGGCCATGGATAGCCATCCTGACTCGGGACTCACGAGGAATGCTGATGCATTCCTTGCTATCAAAAATGCCAGGGGTCACTGTTAAAATACAGAGATATTTCGGTGTACTTTACAACAAATGCAACCTCCTGTGTTTGTCATTCAGCTAACGGGTGATGGTGTCTGTACTCAAGACCCAGAATGCACATGGACTATCTTTCCGATATTTACGGCATTTTTGACCGGATCCCTGTTTAAACTAACTTTGTATTTTCAGTGAGCTGTGAATCCTGACAGGTTTATTCATTGGAGAGATTTGGAGTTATCTCTGTGAATGTAATGTGTTTCTCCAGGCAAATGACACCTGTGATTCTCTGCTTTAGTACTGCTTGGCAAGAGTGAATTTTTCAGTGAACATGCTGGTGTATTGCATGGTTAGTGAGACTTTTCGTGTGAGATATGTGCTGCCCTTCCAAAGATTCTGATTTAGAAGTCTGATTAGGCTGACTTAATACTGATTCTTTGCTGACTTATAATGGTGTTGGCTGTTACCACAGAAATTAGCACCTTGTATGCCTGGGAAGTGATGCCCGAAAAGATAGGCCAAAGACAAAACCCGATAGACTGGTGTCTATTGAGCAGGTATTTGTTTATTACAGCGCCGGTGGTGAGGGGGATATTTCCACCTAACTCACCCACCATTGTCATGTGTCATGGCTTATTTATACAGTAGGTACTGCTGAATATTCCTATGTCATTACAACATCATCACATACGTGTCGGAAATAATTTACATATTTTTATGGCATGGCTATAAACAGTTCTTTTGCACTGCGCTTGCGCTCCTCAATTTAGGTGGTCTTGGGGGTCTTCACTGATGAAGGCTCAAGGTCTTCATCGCATCTGAACTTTTCAACTTTGTCTTCAGAGCATGCGCAGTTATGGTGAAATAGTCCTTTCTGGATCCAACCGGTCTGAATTCTTTCACTTTGTGGATAATTGGCTTTATCTCTGCCAGCTTTTCATCAGTATGCTTTGTAGCTTTTTAGTGTAGCTATACTTGACTAATTTATAGCTTTACTTGTCTATCTTGAAACTATCCACCTGGTGAGTTTCTGCTTATTTAAGCACTAAGCAACTAATTAATTACATACTGACTATTACATTGTATAAAAGTTATGATATAGGTGTAAAGAGCTAATTCAGGTTATATAGGTATATTCAGGTTATACAGGTATATTTAGGTTATATAGGTATAAAAAAGTTACACTTCAGATAGAAAGTTATAATTCAGGTTATATAAGCATCGTGTAACTTTGACACAGGCTATACAGACATCAGAAGGTATTTGAGAACCCTCAGAAACATCATTCCTTGCTAGGTGGATAACATTTTAGTTTGCAGATGGCAAGATTCATATTTGCAAGATATTGTAGTCCTTTGGAAAAATGCTGTAGGCCTCTCCTTAGAAATGTATAGCATAGACACTAATGGAACAAAATGTGAAACACAGCAATTAACTTTGAAGCCTGGATGTCAAAGCATTGCATGATTGATGACA